>CAEFZY010009259.1:0-46263 GCA_903066815.1 Brachyrhaphis roseni | reverse complement strand
CAGTATTACTTACATTCAATGGACGCACACAATAGAACGAAGTAATAAACGAAGTCTGCCTTGAGAGCCGCACCACTCAATACTCAGATCCATGAACAAGATGTAGCAAATATGAACGGGAAGCCACCCAGTGGCTGAAATAAATTACTACATTTAAAACACTTTAATAAAGTGGTCCATATAAAAGGCACACCGGATTATAAGGCGCACTGTCGGCTTTTGAGAAAATTTAAGGCTTTAGGTGCGCCTTATAGTGCGGAAAATACGGTAGTAATCTCAAAGTTGAAAACAACTCGATCAGTAAATATTTGGAACTTATTTAAGGTAGCAATTTGATGATTAACAATAACAATAGTACTAAACATTGTCCTCATTGTTATTTATATAATGACTATGTATGTGCAATTGTTGTACATTACTCTGACAGAAATCACCTTCTTCTCCAGCTTCTCTGGAAGTTGCCAGTTGTTTGCTTTTAGTTGATAGAGCTCATCGAATTTCATGCTGATGTCTTCTATTGAGAGCTGCAGCAGATCCCAGAAGCCTGCAAGGTCCTGTGCCGTTGGTCTTGGGTTGGCATTCAAGTTCTATTTTTTGAAGATAAAAAAAATAAAATTAAAATAAAATAAAATCCATTTAAAATATTTTATTAGATCAGAAATTGAAGGAAATATTTGACTTTTCTTTGTTAATGCTAGTAATGGGTTCGGCAACACCGATGCGTCGGCGCATGTGTCAAGCCCATAGACAAAACCCCGTGTCGGTGCGCGTATTGCTTTCAGCAAGTCACGTGACCGATACAGGAACTGTTTCGAAATGACACGGGCGAGCCAAACTGTGTTTATAAGTAAGCGAATCTGTCAAAGGGATGCATTCGCCCGCCAGATAATGGATCTGCATGTTGGTGTTCCCGCTAAAGCCTTTTTTTTTTTGCCCCGATTTTCCCTTTCAATCTTATAACGTCCTGCAGTGTGTGGTGTGTTGAATATGCCCGACTTTAGATCAGGAATCCCAAACAGTTGACATGGCAACTGAGAGTCCGGTAGACATCGGAGGTGGTATGTGGAAATGTTTATTACTATATGTAAAGGTCATTTTTATATGTTTATTATATGTGGTTATGTTTATTCAGTTAAAAATATTAACTATGAAAAAACATACCTCCAAATCATAATGCAGCAAATAGAGCGGATGCTCCCGCCACCTTTAATCAAACGGCTATTCTTTTTGTTTTGTCTTTTATCGCTTAAACTGAGACAAAGTATCACTACTGTTTCTCCATCGTCATCTGTGTTTGTTTATTCTAAATTCATGATATGTTGGGGGTTTTACTGGATTTTCTTCTGGAACCGGGATGTTCGTCAGTGGAATCGGTTCTTGTGGTGTGTTGCTCCTGCCGTGTGGCTGGACACACGAACCGACCAAACCTTTTGGACTTTTATCAGTTCTGTGTGGTAATAGAGGTGTGGAAAATCGTCCGACAATTTTAAAATCGTGCCATGTGAACCAGACCTAAAACTCACAAGCTCTACTCCGCTCATCTCGTCTCTCTACTGCCCTAACGCGCTCTGACTCTGGTCGCTATGGTAACGTTTACATATCCCTTCAAAATTAGATACAGCTGCACCACAAAACGAACATTTTACTTTTGTGAAAATTTTAACTCACAATAACGACTAATGGAGCCCTGAGCTTGTTTCTCTATAACAAGACGGTTCCATCTAAATTAAAGATTTTCCAGACTCAAATAATACATAAAACGGAAATATTTAATTATTTCTTGCACGGTCCGGTGGTTGGGGACCACTGGACTAGGTCATCAAATCAGTCTGTAGGGATTTTTCAGTGACACAATATCGACACAGTTTTGCTATGGGTCGAAACGATACATGACGCCTCATTTACCCATCACTAGTTAATGCTAAATCAATATATCAAGAGAAAACACATCCTGACCATATGTAAAATAGAAAGTTATAACAAAAAACTTTGTTCTGATGAATATACAAGTCATAAGTACAGCAGGAATCATATCACACACAAAATGAAAGTTGATGGATCTGTTTAAATTTATAGGGCAATTACCAAATTTTGGAGTCACAAAACATAAAGCAGTATGTCTATAATTATGTAAAAGTAAAACAAAAAGGGAAAAAGAAAACATAGTTCCACATGTCTCTTAAGACTGAAAGCTATGAGCATTCAACAACACTGTGTCTGATAGACTGTTGTTGCACAGAGGACAGACGATTTTCTTCATTAAAAACAGGAGTACACATTTATACACAGAACAATGCCTTGATCAGGAAGTCGAGATGTTTGTGAGCATAAAGTTTAGCAGGTAAAAAGCTACTTCCTCCTATGCCACTTTTACCTCTTTATACATCCTCCTTCAGTACAAAATAACTGATATTTAGCCATAAAATTGGAATTAGCAGAAATTTATTTTTTTTCCCACGTGAGCCAAATGAACGAGTGACTGCATTGCAGCTATTGTGAGCTACAAGTCTGACCAAACTGGCAAGTAAATGGTACAACGATGAGAATATCTACCCTGTAAATAGGGTAGCATTAATCTGCAGAGAAATACTGAGGGTATAATAAAACTACTCACCAGATTCTCGTTGCAGAGGCCTCTGAACTGCTCAAACTTCTGTGCAATGAGAAGCTGAGCACTCCCTACTGCACTACGGATTGTCCCCAACACTGAAATAGGCAGACACACAACACGTCTTTACACTTCGCACAAAACGTAAAATTATGTGAGCGATGTTTGTTCGTCTTGTCACACTAAACAGCTTTTTTACAAGCTCTTCATTCACTATATTTTTGCTTCTAATTCAATGATTTTATTCCCTGTATTTGCATGTAAATGGGAACTTCTTATTGAACACATCGGAACAGAAAGAATGACTATTTGAAAAACCTTTTACTGCTCCACTTCAGAAAGTAGATATTGACTGGTCTGAGAGCCTGCTTCGTATTCTGGAAGATGAAAACATCACATGACTGCAGTGGAGTTAAACCAACTAAAGCAGAGCTTACACCCACTTTAATGGTCTGCAGTAGTTGAGTTACTGGCAGTAAAGGATGTACTGCTTTAACTCAACAGACACAAAGACGATTGAGACATAACCTACAGAAGTCTGTGAAATTTGTCCTTGCTTTAAAAACCCAGTTATAAAAAAAACAAAAACCTTAGTATGGATATATGAATAAAGTACGTACAGAAGAGGTCAAACAGAATCGAATGTTGCCATGAAAACCAAAAGGAAATGGATTAAAGCTTACAGTCATATAAGCTGTGGACTCTGCCCACCTCACTAAACATTAGCATGAAAAATGCAAGTTCAAAGCACTTGGAAGATTTTGGCCAAATCATCCTTTGCAATATAAATTTTGCACACAGTGATAATACTATGACTATATATTCATATTACATTATGCAGCTCTAATGCATGTTGTAATTCATGAGGATGGCAGACATTTAAAAGTCGACCAGGCCTAAATGTTTTGACGTTCACTTACCCTCCTCTGAGAGATTGTTGTCTTTGGTCTCCTGCTCCATCTGTTGACACCAGCCCTCCATGCGGCCCGTTTCTGCCTGCAGAAGCTTCAGGAACCAGTTCCCGTCTCGGAGGCACGCTGGCGTACTGGAGTGCACACCGTCTCCCTGGGAGCTGCAGTTCCCAGACTCGAGGCTGGGGTCTGGAGGCGGCAGGGAGGAGGGGTCTAAAGCTGGGTCCAGAGTCTCGGGAGGAGAACTGGATGTCCTTGATGGAGCCAACGTGTGTTTAAGGTGATGCTGTTCCATGGCTTTGTCTTGTCCGTTAGTTGTGGTGCTATTCAGAGTCTGGCTGTTGGTGCAATTGGTTGCGTTTTCTGTGGCTGTTGCATCCTGCGGCTGAGACTCAACCTCTGTATTTTGTCTGGAGGCCATGCTGTTATCCCGACTGAGACTGCAGAGATATGAACAAAAACATCAGCTTCTGACAAACTTGAAGAAGATAATTGGACTTTGGGCCCATACTATGAGTTTGAGGAGAGACTGCATTAGAATCCAAAATAATGAGGCATTAAGAACTCAAAAAGACATGACATACAGGACATGGCAGTAGGAAAACTGGAAAGAAATTTACTACGGAGCATTAATGTTTATGAAACTGCTGTCATCTGATACAACAGGCAGGAGAAAAAGCAGTGAGCAGTCAAATAAGATTACAGCAAAATTACTCTGAACAGAACATATTAGAATGGCCAGCTCCACTCTAGGTTCTGCTCAGTAAAGTCAAATTAAGGGAAAAGAGAAATCAATCAGAGCTTTGTTTTGCTGCAAAGCTAACTGCCAGAATCACCAACAACCAAGATGAACTATCTTGGTTGTTGGCTAAGAGGCTATTCTGACATAGCCTCTTAGCTATGGCAGAATAGCTAAGAGGCTATTCTTAGTATAGCCTCTTAGCTATGGCAGAATAGAGGCTGGAAATGCACTACTTACACACATACATAGGTGTTCATGGAGAAATAAAAATAAAAAGGTTAACATGCTGTTCAGCATCAGAATTCTGTGACAATACGCCAACAATGAGCAGGTGTGAATGTTGATCAGTGCCGTTTCTAGGATGTGATTTACTCTAAATTATGTAAGAAACTGGTTTGTGCCAGAAATCAGATAAAATCTACTTGACTGTTACCTAAAAATTAAGTCAGTGGAAGCACAAAAACTGTAAGGGGCTATTTAAAAGAAAACTATTTCCTATTGAGGCATTTCAGCTGCTCACTCAAGCTTCTACAGCAGATACCTAGACTTTATCAGGTTCCGGTGATGTTTTTCATTTACGGTTTCAAAGTTGTGTTAGGCTGTTCTGTTAATGATAACCTAATTTAATTAGAAAAATAAAAATATAATAAAATTATCAAAGTAAGATCTCTGAACTTTAAAGCGCTTACTGTCCAGTGGAAATGTGTTTTCACTGGGACAGTTATTGTGATCTCACAAGATGCTTATGTTTTCATCAAGTTTGAAATAATGAAAGAATTGCTATTAGAGCAACAGTCACATTCAGCATCCTGAATCATCATCCATAAACAGTCCAGATGTGAGGCCAAACTGGAACCAATAATCCTCCTCACAGCTTGAACAGGTCAGATATTTTACAATCGTCCAGTTTAAGAGGAATTGAAGTCCAGTTTTAGTGATTCCCTCATTATCTTAAAAAGATTAAGGGTTAGAGGTCGTTTGACACAGTCACAAGGTTTAAATTATCAACTGGCACCCTGCTGTTCAGGATGTTAGAGAATCCAGCTCTTCATGAGGATAAAAAAAATAATTAAGCTAAAGATTTCCCAATAGTTCATCTCTGGACAGAGATATGCAAAACCAAATGTTTATATGGAACTAAAACACCCTGGAAAGAGTCTGAGACATAAATAATAAGTAACTACATTGACTGTAGATGGAGGGCTGAGATATCTGTTTGCATGTGTAAACATACAGTTCTGATGGAAGGAAGAGAGCAAGGCTAATAAAGTAAAAAGGTGGAGCCTCAAAAAAAATGTTTAAGAGTAGTACAGAGTTCAGAAACTGCTGTCACACTCAGTGTGACGTCACTTCTGAACGGAAATAATTATTGACGAATCACAGCAAAAAGGATAGAAAGAATGATAATACTTGTTTGTATATTTGTAATTATCAAATATATGCAACGCTACTTACGGCCTGCCGTTCTCAACTTGAACGCCAATCGACTGAAACTTTAAAGGCGCAGTCAGGGGTAAGGGCTCCTCTCTTGGGACTGGAAGAAGACAATCCACCTAAGATAACATTAAAATCTTAAAATCTTAGAGGATTGTAGCCCCAAAGGCTTCCAAGTTTGTGTGTGGAAAACCAAAGCAGGCCTACCTGGATTCCAATAGAGGAGAGCTTCCTCTTGGGTGCCGTTGGAGGCTGCTCTAGGCTGGCACCAGGGCACACGGTGTCATTTTGGGACTGAGTAGATGTTGAGATGGTGTTGGTCGCAACAGTGGTGGAGGAGAGGTCACGGGGGGCAGGAACAGGGGGCCCAGAGCCTGCAGCGACTGCAGGGCTTACGATTGAGATGAGTGGTTTTGGAGGCTGGGTTCTCTTCAACAGGCTGCCCGTACGTATGCTACAGAGACTGTCTGATGAGTTGCTGCGCCCCGATTGGCTGTTGACCTCGCTGCCCCGGTCTTGTTGGTCAAGGTATGTGTCTTGGGCCGACTCAGTGCTGCTCTGCAATGTCACCGAGATGAGGGGCTTTGAGGCGGAGCGAGGTGGGACTGGAGGGGGAGCCTTCCTATTGCTGACTGTTTGTTCACAAGAGACAAGAAAAAAAAAAACAAAGAAACAAATAAAAAAAAGTCCTTGTCTTTTTCAGAGTTAAAACCAATTAGCAAAATTAAACTTATACATTTAGATTTAATCAATTAAAATGTGTTTCAATGAAGCTTGTCAGTTAAATTGAAAGTACCTTTAGAAAATAACCAAGGCGGCATTACACAGACTTGGCATAGCACCACATTTCTGTATTACATTATTTTTATTAGTCTGATGTAATATTCAAATCTTAAATGTCATGTTTTCATTAGCTGTATGTGAAAAATTTTCATTAATAGAAATAAAATCTTGTGTAAATCTGAGTGTAATCAATACATCTAAAGTGCTTCATTAAGAAACATTGACATAAGGGGACATTTCATTAATATTCAAATTCATTGACTGGTTCTGCACAGTATGGAAGATACAAAGGGCCAAAAGTTAAAACCGTTACCATGTCTCAATTGAAAAACTAACCTATGCTTTGCCCTTATTATTGCATTTATGAAGTAGTACTGACTGCTACCTCTGTGCTTCTCTGAAATGAGTTTGTACTGATGGTTGTGTTTCACTGACGTCACTGTGTCTCTTGGGATCTTCTCTTACATGCCACACCTTTATATACTTTAAGCTCTAGGGAGTTTCTTCTGACTTTCCTGTTAGCAGCCTTCTTTCATGACCACAGACTGACAGACACAAATCTAAGACCTATGTGCATTTATCAAAAAAGAGTTAGACATTATATTGGATTTTGCGCCAGCCACAGCTGTTTTGCTAAAAACTACAAATAGAATGAAAGGGAGGCTGGAAAACAGAGAAATCGGATTAAAAGAAAACTGACAGACAACTAGATGTTACTTATCTATGCTTTAAAATAGAACTGAATTTTCAGTAAAACACATATAAATTTCTCTATCACTTTGAAATGCTTCCAACGCAATTATGCCACTTCATAATGTAAAAACATTTTTAGACTGAGAAAAGAGCAGAAAATATTGTGAATCAATTAAATTCAAATCAATAATACTTCTTTTATGGCAAATGTAAACTTGATGTCATAATCCAAGAATCTTCAAAGAGTTGTTGTGGACGGTGATCTCTTGACATGCAAACAGATTAATTTCCAGGCAACAGACATGATAGCCTGTGTAACATGTCCTGGATGACAACATGTGTTCTTGGCAAGTACTCCCAAACCCCCTAGTGGGTTAGCAGGATAAGGTCTCAAAACTACAGTCCACAATATGAACAGCATGTCTGTTAGACAGCAGAGCACAGGCTAGCTACCTGAGCAAACAGCCTGACTAATTAATACACTCATATCCTAAAGGTTATTCTATGAGAATATCAAACCAGAACACACCCGCTCAGTAACAGACCTCTCGCTCACCAGCCTCCTTTTTGAAGGGTCACTCAGTTTGATAGGATAACCTCTAGGCAGACTTGCACATTAACCATATACAGTATTTCTTCCATTTGATGATGGATGTATCTGATCTCCAGGGGATGTTCAGTGCTTTAGAGGGTTTATGTATCCGTCCTCCTGACTTATACTTTTCAATAACCTTTTTTCTGATTTTCTTGAAGGGTATTTGTCTTCATGCTGTAATGGTATCCAGGAATACTGATTAGCCAGTGAACGGCCCTTAAAGTGGCAAGTATCTTTCTATTACAATCATTAGAGATACAGCCACTCCACTCAGGTGACCTAATTGTAAGACTAGCACCAGTTGGCTGGACCTCTGTTGAATTAGCCCTAGCACAAATATTCATTGTGAATGGGGGAAAAAAAAAAAAAAAACTTTTATTATAAAATAAACTTTATAAAATAAACTTTTTTTTTTTCTCTCATGAGTAAAACAGCAGGGATGGTGTTAGATGATGTAGAATTCCCTCGTCTTGTAACATTTAGGAGGACGGGGGACAAATGTCACCACATGTTGATTATCAAAACATTACTAGAACATTAGAGAATCAAACTATACCACAACCATCTGGCAGAATACAGGTCTTAAAAACACACGTAATGGATAAAAAAAACTTGGTTTAAAATTGCTGACCAGGCAATTAAAATTACTTTTGCTAAAGACTGAAAATTCTGTGGTAATTTTCTCCAGTAGTAGCTTCCATCTAAACAGCAAACCAACACCCTTTAATTCTGAGAGAACTGCACTTCCATCAGCAGCCAGTGACGCAAAGAACCAGTAAGGCCCTCATTAAATCCCACTAACATACACAAATACGACTCTGGAATCCAGGTCATGCAATTCAAGTACTGCAAGCTTTTCTGGTCTGCAGTCATAGCCAAGTCTCACAAAACTCCCCTTCTCAAGGACACAAGATAACATTTATTCCAAATGAATGAAGCGTTTCATACAGAACTTAGAGCACAGATTGATAACATTCTTCTTGTTGAAGAATGTGTCCGCGTAACTTTGAATGACTGTTACATTTGGTGTCTACAAGCACACACTTTATCAGGGAAACGCACAACAGCTTCTGAAACCGTGGACCTCTATCAGCCTTTTAGTCTGCAAGACATCTCACCATTATACATCAAGCGCCAATGCTGCAGTAACTTATTGGATGTGTAACATAATTCCCTCCACTTAAATCAATATGATGTACTTGCAGGCAGACATCAACAGCTACATCTAGGATATGACAGACGTAAACATGACTTGCAGCATGGTGTCAAAATGAATCTATAACTATTAGTTCTTGTTACAATTCATATTTTCAGGGGCCCAAATACTTTTTCATTCATACATATTTCCACACAACCAACATCAGCTTTATCAAATAAACAAAATTGTATCACATTTCAACTCTGCTTCATAATACTCCAACCATAAACAGGTTAGGTCAGAGACATAAGATGATACTAATGGACTTCTCACATCTACCTAACACTTCAGTATGCATGTGATGCTTTACTGAAAAAAAAAATCTAATTACTTTAAGTTGATATTTTAAAATGAAATTCAATCAATCAGGCTCACATCTGAGTTTATTTAGATATTTTTTTCAATTAATAAAAACTGAATTTGAGGTAAAAAGGAAAAAAAAATCAAACAAAAAAAACAACTTATATGAGTGTCCACTGAAGCACCATATTTAGTAATGCAGGTTCTTGTTGAAGTGACTCAGTAAAAATTTGAATAAGCCTGGTATATGAGAAGAGGTGGTAGGCCAGCCTCTTTCCACCGTTTGTTTGTTTTACTCTGCAGACTGACAGGCCGTGGGAATCAGGTGAAAAGATTAAAACAAGGACACTTTCAGACTGGAAGTACATTAATGACAAAAGAGGCAGCATAAATATATTTTAGCCTTGTCTGACTTGTTAACTGCAGAAGTGTGCTTTACAAATAAAATATTTTTCAAAGGCTTTTGGCTCTAAAATGATCTTAAACAACCAGAACAGATACAAAGTCTGATGAAAACATAATCACGGTGAAGACATGGAACAAAAGGTACACTGAAATATGCTTCACTGCATTTATACAAATTACTGGTCATGATCAAATGATTGAATACAGGCAAAAAGGCATTTGATGGGACAAAGTTACACATCAATGCTTTTCCCAGCTGTCTTGAATACAGCCTTACCGTCATGCCTAGCTTTCATTTTTTTAACTTGAGAAAACCCTCAGCTTAGTGACACATGACTATAATGGTAAAGTTAACACACAGTAAACCTTTTAATGTTTATTTTGCTTCAAATAGCCTGTATCATAAATCAGCTTTCTATAACAATTTAGACAAAGCACTTGTGTTTTCTATTGAAAACAGCAAATTGATAACATTCCACACAATACTAAATTTATTCTGTATTTTTGTTTAGACGTCAAATCCAAAAATTGATATATTAGCATAGTACTCAATATTTTTTAATTAGCAGTTTGGTGCTTTTCTAAATGACAACTTTACTCAGATTTGGTTTGAATTTTTAGTTAATAACATGATACTGTGTCATTTTCATAATGAAAAATAATAATTCTAGGACGCTGAGTATATTTGTGAAACTGTTATTCAAGTTTCACAAATATAAAACTGCAGTGGTTCAGTAGAACAGTGAATGATTTTACAGGGTGTTAAAGAGCATTTTTTAAATAAAGCACATATTCAAAATAAACTAACTTTTGAAAATAAAATTTCCCTTTAAAAAAATGCTTCAGAGTTTAACCCCACACCATAATATGATAGAAAGCTGCAAAAGGTTAAATCTTGGGTTTTATACACCCGGTTCTTTATAAAAGTGAAGATTTCCGCCACATCATTTTAAAAAATATCACACACGGGAGAATTGTTTTAAACATGCTAAACCCATGGGGCAGTGTAGGGCAAAGATAAAACCTGTCAGCCAATCACAATCCTTCAAAACAACCACAACTTCCTGTTGGAGATGAAATATCACTAGGAGGTTCATTTGAGTGAACAAACAGAGAGGTTTAACTACTTTTAAATACAATGTTGGTGTATATTAAGTTCATAAACACAAGACAATGTCGATTGGGAATTGTATCAAACCAAGTTTGTGGACGTTGAACAGAATTGTACCTCCGTATTGGGAGGAATGTCTGGTGTAACGCAGCTGACCTCCAAGCATTCGTTCTCCTTTGCAACTCGTCAAATTAAAGCAGCTGGTGAGCGTCTGGACTGACATAAAAATCAGTACCTTACTGATAGCCGCCACTTTTCCTCAACTGCATGGTCAAACAATAACAATGGCCACACAGACTGTGACGTATGAACCTCTAAATCTCCAGTTTCAAACTTGCCACATGAAAACACAAATAAGGAGACTTCTCAAATCTCCACTTTGGTCTGAGTTTTTATTAATCTTTTTTTTCTTTTTTTTTCACATTAAACAGTGTTTACATGTGGACAAATGGCCAAATCGCATTAAAATCTATTTGATTTCCGAGATATCCGGCTACATATGAAGGTCATTAAGGTCATTATACTTCCATAATGATTAGGACCTCTGTACATTTTTAATTCATTCATCTGTCACAGAAATCTCAACTGAAGAACATGATGATCATACCAGTCCATGTCTATGTTTTGTCTTATGTTAACTTATTAAGAATGTCTCATACATTATCTCATGCCTTCTGGTATAGTAACTGACATTTGTTTATTAATTCAATAAATGTTTGCATCGTAACTAAAAGCTATATTTGGATGTGAAATGAACAGGCTGCCTGGAATTCTTGTACATGCCATTAGTGTTGGAAAAGGATGACTCCTTCTGTACACGACTAATGGCATGATGCTCATCACTAAGACATCTGCAGCTGAAACTACAGTTGGTTTGCCCATTCAGTTTAGAGATTACCTCATCAATGAGTCTGGGAGGAAGAGGGTGAAAAACTGTGGAAGATGACTCACAGTCTATCCATGGTAATACACAGGCAGGCTCTGGATTAACATGAACACGCCCTGTAACCACAATGAAGCTTCAAACCTGATTTCATGACATACAGCAGCCTTGCTACATCTCAAGTATTTTTAGCCCGTCTCTGCAAATGTAAAATAATCTTGTTTCAGTGTGGATGTGGAGTTTTGATGCACACACCAGCTTGTTTAAGGTGATTTTCCTTAAAAGCCCTCTGAAGAGTCTGAACAGCTAAGTTGCACCAGATGAATTATTGATTGTGTTCCTATAAACTGACTTGAATGTAGCTGCTATATGAAAATGGCACACGTCTCTAAACAATAGATGCACAAAACGATCAGCCAGAGTCCAGAATCGGACAATTTCCCCTTGAATGACTGTGGGAAAGTTTTCCCTCTATCAATAAAATGAGTCAAATCTAAAACTCAAACCTACTACCTGTGTCAGAGAACATATATATATTTTTAATCCTCTTAAATGTTAATAGTATTTAAGGGAGGGGGGATAATCAAAATCAGAAAAGGTACCATAGTACAGACTTCAAAAGAAAATAATTGGTACTTGCCTGGGAAAGCATAATCAGTGGATCTTTATTGTAAACCCAAAGTCACTCAACTGGTGTCAGCAGCTGAACTGAACTCTTTAAATGTTCATGCTCAAATTAGTGACTGTATCCACTCACTCTAAATGAGATATAATGTAGAATTAATAAATACTTATGTCTACTTTTGAATATAAACCCCAGAGAGTCTAAAACAAAACGTTACTTGCTTAATGGAAATAAAATTAAGTACAATACCGTTTGGACTTTGAACAGAGATTAACTGATGAGTACAGCAAAATGTAGCCGTGGTTTCCTTCGTATCATTTGAAACATCACTGTCATATAATTACACCAAACGTACCGGAAAAAGCTATTTACTTAACCTAAAATCTATTCTTAACTCAAAAAAGGAAAAAGCTGGGGGAAAAAAACCCTGAAGCTGTTTCCTGTTATTCAGGATTTTTTTCCCCGTTACTTTGGATGATAGTTCGGTCGTAATTGAACAGCTTTGAATAAAGATAATCCATTTCCTCAAACTAAACCAGGTAGTGCAGTGCGTCTGCTATAATAAACGGATTGATTATTAATTTTCCTGGCTGACTGCCGTGTTCATATCCGGACAGTTCACACGATAACTCCACCGGTTAGCTTCCACTGTTAGCCGAGAGATGCTCGCCGCAGCGTGCTACCCACACCGGGCATTTAACGGTGTAATGGCCCGAGGCATTATGTGATATGATACGGGCGTGGAAACCACAAAGAGAAGGCTTTTAGTCTCACTGCCATTACTCTTGCCAGTAGCAGCCACATTACTACCTCTCAGCCTCGCCTGCCGCACACAAACGATCCTAGTTTTTCTAATCCTAACCGCTTTTTTCATCCACAGTAGCTAGCTACCAACACCATCAACGTTAGCTCGGGTTAGCTTGCTGTTGCTAGACAGTCGACAACAAGTAACAGTCCGAACAGTAACGGTTAGTAGTGATAAATTACATAAAACCTTACTGTGCTGCTGGTAGCTCTGAAATCCTTATTTTCTGTTCATTCATCAGCAGCAGACAGAAGGCAGACGGTGCCCCGCTGTTGGATATACAACGACGGTGTAAAGAAAAGATTTGTGGTGCACGCCCTTAACGCCGACGATTGGAGTCCACGCTGTTGGTGTCTGATGTCCGACAACGATTGGATAGAGGCGAAGCTCGAGGTTATCGAAGATGAAGGTGATTGGCTTACTCGTCAGCGTTACGTTGTGTGTGAGCTTGTTAAGGGTAGGTGCGTTGCATTTCGAGAGCGACGCCGCGGGAACTGAATCCAGTCTAGACTCAAGAAAAACAACCTCGGATCCAGGCTATTGTGGTCTATTGTTACCTCGGACAACAAAGCAGCTCTTGATTTGAGCCATTTCTGTTGTATTGTATAAAAAAATATATAAATAAACATATAAACATGGGAGTCGTTGCAAAAGATGAATCGTGAAGACCATCCGTGATTACTGCAAAACTAAGTAATTACAATCTGAAAAACGTAAAAAATATTTTTCAACATTTATTATTTTAATATAAATAAAATCAGAAATATTTCAATAAATATTTCTGGTACATTATCTTAATATCATGACGATAATATGCATGATGGTTCATCCCGGTCATCTTTCAGGGTTCAACATCAGGATCATATTTCTGCTCTCACTAGTTAGCTTCCTTATTCCACTTGGTATGTAGGTGTGATACCTGGACGTTGATGAATGAAACCCTCTTTGCATGATAAGCAGCTTCCTTGTCTTGGTAGAGGTGGATTTGATCTCGTTTTGGTCAGGATATTATTCTAACAGGGTATCTGATGACTGACAGGGTGTATATGGGTGTGTGTGTGTGTGTGTGTGTGTGTGTGTGTCCTTTCAGGTAATTTTTTTAGGTTCTGCCTTACATGCTGAATTTCTTGCAGGTCCACCACTGTGTCTATTCATCTGTGGGATCTTGAACATCTGGTATGTTTAATCATAGTCATTCAACCCCTTCTGTTATAATCATCTTACCTGCTTAGATAACATTTGACCAACTCAAATTGATTCTTCAGTGTCGAAGGTGAATGTTGTAGTTAGGTGAGCTATAGTTTGTCGATGTAATGCTCATTCTTGGCATACAGCTTGATGTGATTCATAGGGTGAAGTTGTTATCCACAAACACTGCTGCTCCTAGTTGGTATAATTCTCAACTGACGTCAACAAGCAGACTTTCATAAGGCTAGTAGACTTTCAGAAGGTGCTGTATTAGTTAGCCTTGGTAAAGGGCCATGATGATTCAGTCGTGATCTTATATCTCAGCTGCGAGGTATCACTCAGATGGTGGTACCTCACAGCTGTGAAATATATTCAAATAGACAGATGTCATAACTGAGAACTGTCACAACTTTCTTTTAGGAGAATGCAGAAAAATAATATTGACTTCAGATACATTGCAGCTTTTTACATTCTTTTACTGTAAGCTTTATTATATAAGGAAGTTGAACCCTCATTCTATCATGCAACTTAACACAAATTTATTTCTTCATCCTTTATTAAATAATTTGCATTGTGCATGTATGCAATAACTGTGAAAATTGCCAAATGGTATCACACACAAGAAGCCTGCTTTTTTCTTAACACAGGACTACTGCACTTAAAGGTCCTCCTCCGAGTGGTACTCACTTGTGTTGGAGCTGTAGCTGTAGCCTACAGCGGTGGGCGGTGGTGTCTCTGAGTCCACTGAAGCCGTGTCTTCATCCTGGGAACAGCCCGCCTGGATTGCCCGCAGGTAACTGTGACTGCGAGAACGGAAGCACGTGGGAGCAGGCAGATCCAGAGCCTCAACTGCCTTTGATTCCCCCTCACAGTATGGTAACGAGTGGCCACAGCCATGAGCGAATACCTGAAAGAACGTGTGCAGGCTGACGCACTGAGGGCAAAGGGCAAACTAACAACCATACATAGGCAGATTTATCCTCACATGGGGTTGGGGGTGGGACTGGGGTGTCCCAATCTAACATAAGGATAAGTCGCTGAAAAAAGGTTTTTGCATAAGTTAAACATAGGTGAAGCAGAATCTTCACATTTTGCAGAAAAATCTTAATATTTGTTTTTAAAGTTCACTATTTGTGCTAAATATAATTGTATATGGGTGAAATAAATGAGTGATTCTGAGTGTATGGCTTGAGTCACCCACACTGAGGACAAAAAATAAATCTGAGTTTAAAATAAAACCGAAGGAGAAGGAAAAATATTTAAAAATAATGTAGTGGTTAAAGTATTTCCTATTTCTAACCGTTAGTATTTAGGGTAATCTTGCTGTAGTCTGCATTATGTCATTTAAACTGTCACAGATTTAAAACGTAACAGGATAGTGCAGACTTTTTAAAAAGAGGCTTTGTTAAAAGGTTATAATCAGTTAATATTTTAGTGGCAGTAAATAATTCTCTTAATTATTTACTGCTCAGCTAACTTTAATTAGTAGTTAGCTGAGCCTGAAGCTAATAGCTAGCCTTAAGGGCGCCAAGACCAAGGAAGGCTTCTCCTTCCTAAAATAACTTCTATTTCAAAATTGCCATTTATGCATCCATCCATTTTCTTACACCCTTGTCCCTAGTGGGGTCGGGAGGTAAATTACCATTTAGTGTGAATGGAATTAATTTTATTTTATCCTTTAAACTGTCCTCACATTTGGATTATTTGCAGAGAAAAAAAAGAGAGAGAAAAAAAAAAAACAATAACCTCCAATTCAAAGTGGCAATGATTTAAAAGTTAGTATGCAACAGAGTGACATTTTTATATTAGAGTTGCTTAAGATGGTAGAAGTCTGCTTTAGTATTTATTGACTTTCCTAAAACTAGCCAGCTAATCTGGAGGTGTGCAAAATGAATGACATGATGAGATTTATCTGTGTGAGGAAAGACATCTGCTTATCACCTTTAATAGAACTTCACTTTAAATACTCTCTCTTATAGAGAAATAGTCATTTTATTGTTGGTAAGGCTAAAGATGAAATAACTTTACCATTTCATGATCTCCTAAAAATAGCTTTTCTTTTATTGTGAGAACTAGTTGAGATATCTGGAGCTATGCTAAGGCTTTAAAAATATCCTTTTGTCTATGCAAAGAATTTCAGCAACATAAATGAATAACTTGTAGGACTTTTTTGGAGGGGGTATAATAAAATTCCTAATAACATTTGACATCACATTGATTCAGATGTATATAAAAGAATAACATAGTATGACTGATTTTACCTTCATCTCAGGATAACCTGATTCTTTCAATCATCGCCTGGTTTATGCAAAACATGTCCAAATATAGCAACATCTTTGCTTCTCTGCAGTTTTATTTTTGCTTCAACTGATCATAGGTGGTTCAGCATTCAAGCCAAATTCTGGATGAAGTTGTCCAGTTATCCAGGTAATATATTTTAACAATATTGTTCTTTGAGCACTTTTATTATTGGGCATATTCGAAAACTATTGGTTGTTTGAAGACTAATGTTTAACTGAAACAATATTCATACATCTTGAATTTTTGTACATTTTGTCAAATTACAATCTTGTATAATATTTATATTTTATGCACTAGACCAACAGAAAGTATTGGAAACATTTTATTGTAGCTATGGCTGTATGTTTGGTGTTGCTGTCCTTCTGGAAAGTGAACCTTTAACCAGTCTCATATGTTTGCAGCCACTAACAAGTTCTACAACAAGTTTTACCACTGTTAATTTTTCCATAATCTCCAACCAATATGCCATGTCTCTTCTGAAGAAAAAAAACACACACAAAAAAAAACACTGTACAGATTGGTGTCAACACCATGTCTCACAGGATAGTGTTTTCAGAGGGATGTGCATTGTTAGTTTTCTACCACTAGGAATGCACAATATTATTAAAATTAATATCGGTATATTAATCAATTGGTATCTGTCTGATATTAAGAAGTCATTTATTTTTATTTTGTTGCTGTTTGAGTATGTGTTTCGGGACAGAGGGCGGTGGAGGATGGTGGGATATTTAATTGAAACAGAATAGCAATTTTCAGTCATGTCAGTTTTTCAGGGTGTCAAAAGAAAAATATATGTAATATATACAATACAGGTACATATTGGATGTCTGCCATTACAGCAATATTAGTATCAGATACTGATACCAGCCCATCCCTGTCCACTATACAGTATTCCATGGGTGTGAATAATTTAGCAAGAAACTACCATATGTCAGCCCTTATTTTACACAGCTGGTTGAAATGTGAACTTATATAGATTTGGCAATGTTAAAATAATTACACACAGACCTTTTACCTGTTAAGTAGGTAGTAAGGAAAGAAATAATAATCCCAACTAAAAGAGAGTGCAACACATTTATTCAGATTGTAGACCTACCTGAATGCCCAAGCCTCTGCCCAGTGTGCCGGAGCATTGGCTGAAATCACTGTTCCTGTAGCGAGGAGGAGCCTCCACAGGGCTAACCAGGCAGTCCAAGTTATCAAGGCTCCGATTAGTAGGCAGCTCTTTGAGGGACGGCAGGGAGCTGTGGGTTGGGAAGTTGATTATTAGCCTCTCGTGAGTCTGAGAGTGGAATAAGTGTAGGTTGTGTTTAATTGATGATTTTCTGGGGATATTTTAAATCGGGCTCTTAAAAAAATTCCCTGTGATGTTGAAAGATTAAATACTGCTGAAATGTGTGGATGGTGATATGTATTAGCATGTAAAAAGCAGCACAGAGGAAACAGCAATTTATAAGCAAATCTGTCAAAAAAGGTTTGTTAAATAATCTTTTTCATTGGCTTGGAAATCAGTTTCCTCTGTTCTGGCTTACAAGGCTGGTTGGTGCTGTTAGTGGCAATGTGTGCACTAAGCAACAGCACATGCTGAAGGGATTTGCATGAAGCTAATTTCCATGTTTTTACATCAAGGTCCTGAGGAAGCAAGTTTAAAAGTCAAGTGCAAACATGTGGTTCAGAGTACCTGCAAGGTGAAAGATGGTACCGGAGCATCAAGGGCCAAAAATGCCACAATAAAAACATAGACACTAAAAAAACCCCCAAAAAACAAACCCCCCCCCCACCTAAACAAAATAGATAAATGGAATGCATAAGAATTATTTAAATGTGAATTTTATATTTATTATGTTTTCAAATGAATGTTATTAATATTTTCAAATTATCATTTCAAATTATAAATATATATTTGAAAATGTTTTTTTGGTTTTTTTACAGTTAAAATAATAAATTAGTAATAAAGTAATGAAAATAGTTTTGGTTTGATTGGTTTTTTTATTCATGCTTAGATTATTATACATTTAAGTAATAGTTTTTTCAATTTATGTTCATCTTATGTAATATTATTTTGAAAAATATTTATTTAATAAACATTTAGGTAAATGTTTATTTATTTAATGTTTATTTATTAAACATTAAATAAATGTTTAATAAATAAACATTTATTTATTAAATGTTATTAATAAATAGCATTTATTAATAACATTTAATAAATAACATTTATTAATAACATTTAATAAATGTTATTAAATAAATTAAATAACATTTATTTAATGTTATTAAATAAATAAACATTTACCTAATATATAAAAAAACATCTCAAAACGGTTGTTTGTATGTCTTTTTAAATAAATAGACGCATGTTTTACCAGATTACGTTTCAATATTAATGTATGCATGCTTGTGCTTATTTATTGCACTGTGACACCTTTGGCCCTCTACTGAGGCACTAAGGAACAAATATTAGGCAAGTGAGGGCAAAAAACAGGTGGTGGGTAGTAGAGGGAGGGCAGGTGAGGGTGAAAGAAACGCCACACTGCCTGCCTGTGGATCACACTGACCTCAGATGCTGCATAGAGCATGCACTCTGCAGAGGGGACCACAGAAAATCCTCCCGCATGAGAGCGTAGCAGCGAGACCTGTCCATGTGGGTGCAGGAGTAGAGCACACGGCAAAAATTCACCTCCTGTTGCTTTTTGCACCAATTACAGAACGATGCTATATGTCTGTTCCCTTATGCTCTAATTAAATTGCAGCTCCACCTTCATGCACAGTGTCTGTAACTCGTTTTAATAAACACCGTGATTGTACAAGGGGATGGTTGTTTGTGAAGGGATGCTGCCACCTGCTGTTTACCTTTGAGGAAACAATGTTAACAAAATAATTTACTGGTAAATTATGGTTAAAGAAAAAACATAGACTAAAGGAAGATGATAAGCATGGTAGCCAAAGCCAGAGTTTCAGTATGACTTCTTTAAAGTTGCTCACTTGCGAGGTGGTGGTGGTGGCTGCTGTTCACTCAGGGATGACTGGGTGGCCTTCAGGTAGCTCTGGCGACGTGCTGCTGATTTCGGAGAAGGTTTGGGGCTTCCCTCAGATTCCTCACTGTCTTCTGGGTCTCCCATTGCTTTAACATAGCTGCCGCTGCGCATCCTCCTGCATGGGATCTCCGTTCCCTTGGTTCTTCCATGACCCAAATTTCCGGTCCAGTCATCCAGAGGAACCTGTATAACAAATACTTTAATGTTTTCCTCATTTTAGCTAAGTGTATACTTCACTCTTTTTATTTCCTGATAGTGTTAGCAACATTCATCTCCAATTTTCTGCAAGTGAATAAATGTTACTTATAAAGGATATGTAGCTGAAATCTGAAAATTGTTTTAAACATTTTAACAAAACATTATGAAGAATGAACTTACTAGAGAATTGAGGTTTGTAGTTGTAACTGGACTAAACATGGAAAGGTTTAGGGAGTAGGGTGTAGAATTTCTCAGTAAGTTAGAAAACTCCTACCTGTAGAAACTGTTGTGCCAGGTCCTGGTGACATGACTTTGTCTTAAGCAGAGTCCTGTTGACAGTAGCAGAGCCTTTCTGCAACACTTGCCTGGCCTGGTTCAGAGTGAGCGTGGACCAGGTGCCCCTTTTCACCGCCATGTCATCCTTGCTCCCCCTGTTTCTTGGCTCCTCTTCCTTGGCTCCGACCTGCATCGCAGGGCATGCCAGGAACTTGAGGTCGCTGCTGCTTTTTGAGGTTTTAAGAGAATGTGCAGAAATTGTGTTATAGCCCTGTGGAATATGTCTGAGAGCAGTCTGGCTATCTGACACCGCTCTGCCAAGAGTCATCATACTCAGTGGGTTGCGGTAACCTACAGCGATAGTGCCAGCTTTGGTAGTATCAGTGTCCAGAGCGTCATCTGAGCCCCAAAGGCCTAGTGTATTAGGTCTAGGTCTCTGTTTTGATCCCTCAGTCTTAGCCCTGTCTTTACTCTTACTCCTGCGGCTTGGTCTGCCACCTTCCTCGCCACCTCCTGTTGAATTTAGGCTGCCTTTCAGCCCCGCGTTCTCTAAAGACTGGGATTTGGCAAACAATTTCTGCACAGAGTGCATGATGTGGCGGATCCGACCGGGGCTCTCACTGCGCTGCTTAGACATTCGTCCTCTGTGAAACTGTAGAGTGCTGAAGCCATCTCGCTGCAGGGGCAGGTGCCTCTCAAGCTGATCCAAAAGGCTTGAGGGCAATCGGTTCATCTTAGCTGCTGCTGCAGAGGATATAGTGGCAGATCCACTGGTGATCATGGGAGCACCAGTTAAACCCAGACCCAGTCCCATACCCATTGACAACGAGGTGGACAGAGCAGCGGCCCTGCCACCCTGCCCAACTCCCCCGCCAGGGATACAGCTCTGGGGGCAGTCGAGCTGGTCAGCGTGGGGGGTAAAATGCAGACGAGGGAAGGTGCTGCTATTGGGAACCTGGCTGAAAGGCAGCAGACAGTCAGGGGTCAAAGAAGTGGGGCTGGTGGGAGTGTAGTGATGGAGATGTGGGTCCAAAGTGCCATAGTGGTTTATTGTAGGACTCAACAGAAAGGAGCTGTGAGGATCAGATGTCAGGGGGCACAGAGGCTTCTGAGCACACCCCGCTGGTTCACACGAGTCAGACAGGTGGCGACTGCGGCTGGCTCCTAACCCTTTCATGGTGGCCAAGATGTTGAGCTCAGAACATGTCTCCAATCAGTCTGGGTCCAATGATGGGCTTCACCTGCAATTAGGAAAAATGGAAAGCAAAAAGAAATTATTAAATGAACTGAAAATGATTGTTTAGTATTACACTTGTACTGAGCTAAATTAGTAAAACATGTGCTCTTTTTCTAATTAATTATGCATGAACAACAGTTAAAGAGCCACTTGTTTACAATCTTTGAACTGCAGAAAAGACTTTTACTCCTAAAGCTTAAATGAGTGAGAATCCAATTAGAAGTTTTTAATTTTCAGAAAATTAAATAGGGAAAAAAACTAAAGAAGTAATTTATAATCTCTGCAGCACGGGGATTTTTACAGCATTACAAAGCCTGTTTCCTCTTAATCAAGTTTCAACAAATATTGCAGTGAGTTGTTTTAATAAAACTAACCAGCAGGTGGGGCAATAGTAGAAGTTACATAAAAAGTAGTTTAAGAAAAAACAACATTTATACTTCAGCTAAAAAGACTAACATTTAGGAAATCTATATTAATAAGCAATACAGCACTAAAATAAATGGGTGCAGAGAAAAAGAACAAATAGATGTCCTTTGAATATGTTTATTCAATCATCTTGTGTTTCAGCTGGGTTTTAATTTAACATGTTTAATACAATTTTACTTTAATCTGGTGTTTTAAAATATTTTACCTTGATTAATAAATTAAATATCCCTTTTAAAATATGTCATAAAGAATTTCACTTATTTTTAAAATTTCTTTTATGTTAAAGCATTTTCAAATGTAACAAGTTTGGCCTAATCGTACACTGTTTCAGTTTCAAAACACAAGCTTTGAGTCCACCAACTATTTACTGCAACCAAAAGTTTCTTCCAAATTACCACAAAAATTAGACCTTCAGCTACATTTTTATGGTAGTAAATATGGACTTCCTCAGATAAAGCAATGAAGTCTTTGGCTGTTCTGCTAAATTTATTAAACTTCAAGAGCTAATGCTAAAATCAAGAGAGTTGTTTAATTTTAAGCTTTTCATGAACTTTAAATAAACAAAGAGACTTACACCTTCCGATTCCCATAGTAAGGTCTATTCTACAAAAATAATAACACCTTAATTGTAAAAATTATCAGAAATATTAGGGATTAAAACATGTATCTGAAATACCAAGAAAGAACTGAAACTGCTTTTTTGGTTATGAAAACTAAAAAAGCAGGGTGCTGGGTAATATGCAATTAGCCGATGAAGCTCATTTTATCCTGACAGCCTCAGAATTTCATTTTGATATCTAGAATTAAACATTTATGGTTCTTTTTACTGTTAAAAATCAGCATCTCGTTTTCCAATAATAAGACCTCTGCCTTTACTGCACATTCATGTTTTAATAAAGAAAAAGGTTGTTCTGAAAAAATTAGACCTCACAAAGATCTCACATTACATAAAATTCACAAATGTATGTTAAATATAGTTGTAATAAATGTTTAAACTATTCCGGTGCACCATTTCTTTCTTGTCACCCAAGTGATGTATATGTAAAACTTAAATTAAACTTCTTAGCTTTCAGTCACAATCTGCTTTATTCTGCCACAAATCACATAAGAGAAAAACCGGAGTTATTATTCTGAGCAAACAGCTCAGCTTTCTCTGTTTATGTTATGAATTGGTCCAACCAGACAGCCACAATCTCTTTATTAAACATCATGGTGATGTATAACTTTGAGGTATAACACTGACAATGCACAGAACTTTTTTATGACTCATACATGTAACTGAGATTAATATTTAAGAGCTGCTATTTGTTCCAGGGATTTGGACCCTCATTTCCACAAATCTTATTTTGTGTCTTTGGCAACCTCCTAAAACCACTTACTTCAGCATTTACGGTATTTTGATTATTTCCTTTAATACCAAGAAAAAAAAAAGCAGGGGAACTTAGATACAGGATAAAAAAATATTCTGCTTTAATTATTACATCAGCTGGGAAAGGTATGCACTGTTTTCTGGCTGAATTGAGTAATTTATCTAAATCCTGAATTTTCTTCTGTCACCACACATTACCCTCATCTTTTTAGTGGCATCTATGGTTAAAAAAGGAGGTAAAAGCCCTAAAATTAGAGAGACACTGACAAACAGGCCAGAACTTGAATCATATTATTTTACATGTGACTTTCCTTGCTTCATAATCGCTCCATATGATCACTAAAATAAGTCAATCTGTTTTCAATCATTGAACACAACACAGATGAGCATTATCAGGTCATATGGACAGCAACACTACTCTGAGTATAAGTTTCTACTGAAGGAGGAAGATTTATAGCTATTTTCAGTAACAAGAAGCACAAAATATATAGGAAGCTTCAGGAAATGATGGAGGGCTTTTGGAGAGGCCTGCCAGCCATCATGCCTTCAATTTCCATATTACAGAAAGCCAAACTTTTCACATTCTTTCTGGTCTAATTAGTGATATTTCTTATGGATTTAACTTGACATGAGTATCTAGGATCTTTACATGACTTCCCTTTTCCCTCAGACATAAATATGTGACTCAAAGGTAGATATTTTATTAATGGATTCTTCAAAGTAAGAAAAACAAGAGAGCATTCCTTTCAAAATGTATAGGATAAGATGTATATTGATTTTAATAAGTTATGAAATTGCTACATAATTAGCTACTTTCCCAAATGTCTCCATATTTACAATGAGAGTCCTGATTGAAACATTTAAAGCAACTGGAAATGTGACAAACAAAGCTTGATGAAGACCCGCGTTGGTCTTGGCACCATGCACAATGAGTAGGAGGGTAAAGCTCACTGTTAGAGAGAGAACTGAAGCTAACTTTTCAAAATTAGATCATACGAGTAATGTTTCACATATATTTAACAGAGATTACCAGTAATTACCATTAGGTTGCCAAATTATTTTATTTCTGTTACCGTATTAAGCATAATAATGCTCAAAGTAGAGGAGTTGGCAATTAGTCTCTACAACCGGTTGGCACATTGTCAAAGCTGACTTTGAGCAGACGGTAAATTACACCAAGGTTATGAAAACTTACATTTCACGCAGCAGAAATTCATGCTGGATTAAATTCAGCCTAACAGATGCTGTCTGTATCTGAGTGGAATGACTCACCGATCAGTCAATGGTGAGAGCCCTCTCCCAGAGCAAGCATGAAATCTTGCCTGGGAGCTGAACGTGGAATGTTAACTGCGTACATTTTCATTCCAGCGTGTTGCTTTGCCACTTCTTGCAGCTCTCTGACCTCCCATACAATCTAAAGTGTGAGAGCAGCCACTTATCTGAGTCAGTGCTCCTGGTCGCTCACAGCAGAATGCTGACAAATACACCAGCGCTTTACGATGGCGCAGCCTGCCGCAATTCATCCACCCAGGCTGACTGCAGCCCAACATGTTCGCATCCTGTAGGCGCCACTGCTGACAAACTGACACACACCTACACAATGACACACCAACACACACTGACACACACGTAGATGTGTTAAGCTGCTCACCCACCCATCTCCCGCACAAATGAAACTCTGACAAGTGTTGAGCATCGCAGGGGCAAAGATGAAAAAGGAATAACGTTCACAGTTCATGTCATTCCATCAAAGGTTCAGTGCATCTATGTCTACGTGTGTGATGGAGGCCAGCAGGCTAATGCATAATTACAGGGTGGGTGCAGGTAATGTTAGCAAATACAGCTTGTATCCATGGAGGTTCGTGGATTCATAAAATCACAGGAGTCGCTTTGACAAGCAGAATCATGTGTGTATTCCCACATGTGCTCTGAAAGTAACATATTAATTGCATTTGTGGCTAAAACGGCTGAGATTTTACAGTTCTTTCAGGGATTAAATGATGTAATAATTCCAAAGTGATAGGGACATACTGGGAATTTACAATCAAAATAGAGGCTGGGGTTTTTCTGTGACAATTATTATACCCAATATGGTGTATGATATTTGCAAAAGAAACAGAATATATTTATATGTGTAGTAAAGCTAAAATAATGTAGTACTATCTCCCATGTTTAAATGTCATTTGTACATCTTTGTGTCATTTACTTTGCTTTTTGTATCATTCAGTCATTGTCAAAACAGGTAAAGGAATACGCAAAAGTGGAGAAGAAAATCATCCACACACTTATCAAGAGGATAAAAAAGACTTCTTCAGTAAAGTATATGACATCCACTGCCTGTTCCCTTACTGCATTTAGGCAACGTTTTAACAAGGTACAAAATACAAAATTCAGTTGCTTTTTGATGACTATTTAAAACTCATAAAGACAAGCAGGACATCAGTGCAAATCTGTCAGCTGAGACACAGAGAGGTTATAACAACTGCACTAAAATCTGGTTCCTGCTCAGGCATAAAACCTGGTTACTCTGGATGCAAAGTTTAGATACACTAAATGAACCCCTTATGTTAATGAACTGCGTTTTCTGGTTTGCAGGATGTACTGAAAATAATTCTGCGTTCTTCTATTTCCTGACCTTTTGGGAAAACAAAAATAATCCTGTAACAATGACACAGACAAATGACTGGCAATTAAGTTGCTATCTTTTTAATCTTTTTTTCAAAAGGCTTTTTGTGCATATAGAGGAGCTTCTGGCCAGCTAACGCATTTAAGTGCAATAATCTCCTTCTTTTTATGTCTATTTAATGTCAAATACTTCCTGAGGGGAATATCTAGCCACTAAACGCTCCACCGTGGAAACCAGCTGGTCGCTAACTGTATGTTTGATGACAAGTATGTAATGCAAAGCAGGCTCAGAGTACTTTTTTTTTATTACTGTAAACAGCTGCGTGCTGCAGAGAAAAACAACAACACAAAATTATGAGCGGTGAGTTTGATCTGAAGGGAACTGCAGAGAGGGGTAATGATTCTCTGCAGCTTCATTACTACCAGTGGCTCATTCACATTAACCATAATCATTCAGATTAGTATGCAGAAATATTGACTGGAGTTGCTTTAAATACCAAGGGACAAAAACACCCCTGCACCAGAGTGACATAAAGGTAAGAGACAAGCAAAAAGTAATAAAGGCAGTAGTTAGCTCAGTGTGAGTACATCAACAAAAACAATAAAGTAAAACAAATTAACAGATATTTTTTCACTCTTAAATACATTAACATCACAAAATTCTCACGTGGAAAACTGACCGCACTGCAACAAATTCACCTGTTACCATTACTGCATAAAGGGAACACATGGGAAAAGCTACTACGTCTTGCCTGAGACATCTTTACAGCTCAGTTTATTGTGTGCTCCAGCAATCTGAGCAGAAAAGGACTTCCATTCAATCATGCCTTGATACAGCACTGCACACCGCTTTGATTGTATTCCAAACCTGGGACCAGACCTAATACTGTTGGAAGATGTCTGAGACTTTGTAGATTTTTTTTATGCACTCTAGTTCCCACTAAACTGCATCGTTACATGGTGAGTAAGAGTGATACGTCCATGCTAGAAGCACCAGACTCTTCGACCTGAAAATTAAATATGCATGAACGAGCTGCAAAAATCTATCACGTAAGTAATAATGATCTTTGCGATCAAAAACCATGAAATTGTGTTTGACCTTACAGTGCACTGCATTAATTTAATGCCAAAGTCAATAAAAGTTGAGCAAAGTTGGGAAATCAGGTAGATTTTTCAAAATTAGAAGAGTGAAACACATGAGCACACAGAAGCTGTGATTAAACTTTTGCAACATGAAGGCTTTATAGATGGATTTAAAAGTGAAATCAGTTCTGATTACACTTATTCTTTTTGTCTAAGCCAGAAATGAAGGACAAAAAAACATATTTACAGTTAAGAAACAGAAACACACACTCTAAACTCACACTAAATGAACTTTGGCACAATCGTAATCTACCCAGGGCCAGTGTAATAGCAGCTGCTTTGTCAAACCTTCATCGTTGGCCCGCTGAGAGGTCATGTTATGAAGCCTGACGCTGAAGTATGGCTCTGGTTAATTCTGCCGCCAGGCCTGCTAACAAGCAGAAGCACAAGAGCTGCTGGTCTGTGTCCCACAGAGCCACCAAACAGGCTTGTAATAAATGTTTCTTGTAACTGTGCACTTCCCCTGCAGCCTGCAGTGATGAGCAGAGGGAGAGGCGAGAGAATTATCGATCTGTTCTCGCTCCTTGTTCTAAGGGTGAATATACAGCTGCTGGCTATTGGCTCCCACAGTCTCCAGCAGTAATCACCTTTTTCCTCTTATTGTTTCTCCAAGCCATCCACTCTCCTTTACCCTCATGTCCTGCACTTTTTACACAACAGTCCACTACGATTACTCACTGCAAGAATGAGCTGCAGTGCTTTAAGTGATTTCTGTGGCTCATTTTTTAAATTCCTGTTTGTTTGCCAGATTTCCCAAATGGGAGTAAAATAAAATGCTGTGACATCCGGTGAAAATGTGTCTGTCTTCTTCCAGGCTTCCACAAGTACAAAGTGCATGCTTTCAGTAATAACACTTAAGATGGGCCAGCCGCTATCCCCACTGTCTGGTGAGAATATACTAATAGCTTGTTGCACTTGGGAAGTTATGTCATCTGTGCTTCCTGTGGATAAAATAAGTGTTATTTTCTTCTGCCTGAAGCAAGCAAACAAAATCTTATTTATGGGGAGCACAAGGAAAATTAAAGTAAAATTAATTAAAAACAATTTTGACAACTTTATGAATTTGTCTATCAGTAGATTTCACGCAGTGTGGTGTGGACAAGGAGACAGAAGAACATAATTCAATGTGAGAAATATAGGATAAATATTAAAACAAGAATTAAGGAAACATGGTGTAGAGACATGAAAGATGACTGTTGGTTGAATTGTATAAAGACTGTAAAAAAAAATTAAAATTTTTAAAAATGGAGATTAGCCAAAAATAAATAAATAAATACTCCTTTCATTTTCTCGATACTGTATGAAATTGAACGGTTTAATACAGCTAAATGTTTCAATTAAGGTAAAAATTGAAAAATAACTTTTCGTTTTGGGTTTTGCATTATCATACACCCAACCAGTTATGAACCTGGCTGCACATCATTGATATGTCCTTAAAGTGGCAGAAACTAATAGCTACTTCCATGTATGCTTTTTTTTTTTTTTTTTTTTTACAGCTGGCTCAAGTATTTAAAACAACAATGCAAAAATGTTTGTGTGAGATTTAACGCTAACTTAGCAGATACTAACAGTCAATAATTTAACAACAGACCATTAGGATGATATGAGGGTGATGGAGTTCATTGGTTGATGTAATTAACTGGATGTTTGCTGCAACAAACTTTCCCTACTGCACAACAGGGATCTGGACAAACATACAACAGGAACTTTTGTTTGGTAGATTTTTTATTTATTTTTTTAATTCAGAAAAGAAATTGCTTGCATTTCTCCTGTCTCATTTTTTGGAGCCCTAGTCTTGACTGGTTGCCTGGCAACTATGTAGAGGCAAAAAAAACATTCTTGTTTCTTAATATAACAAGAGGTCCAATTAAAACTTTTCTTTAAGCTCTAATATTCACTGGTTCAATGAATTTAAACCCACATCAGTTGCTTATTCTACAGCGTATCTGTGCTGTGTTTAATCATCTGTGCAAAATCCGTGATAAGACTGACGTTTATTTGCCATCACATCACAATCTTTTCTTTTCTAATAATAATTACCTAACCATCTCAAACTGAAAGTTCAGTGCTCTATCTTTGGCCAAATGATTATTAGGTGAGTTATTCTCAAATCCAACCCTGCTAAAACAAACAGTGTTTGTAGAGTGCAGCATGATATTGTGTTATAAGATAATTGTTTGAAAAGTGCATAATATTTAAAAGTGTATAAGCCTGGCTTACCTGGTGATCAAATTGTGGATGCTACAATGTAGAAAGGCAATGCCAGAGTGGTATTTGCAGAAAATAGTTCATCTTTGTATGTTACAGAAAATAGGCTGGACAAAATATCAATAACAATATGTGATAAACACATGATCAATATCAATAGATAATATGCTTGATTCAATATTAATTTTCTGGGAGATACAGGCAGAGGAAAGACTTTAGCTGCTCAACCTAAGCGTCAACTAACTTACGCACTCTTTGGTTACCTAGCAACAACCTGTTCAGTAAGTGGTGCAGCAGCAGTTTCTAGTTTTGCCTCTGTGACTCATAACTGCTTAAAAATGAAAGAACGGTGTCGAATGAAAACTGTGGCTAAAACAGGAAAGGTCATGCCACCAGTTTGGCAGTATTTCAAATATATAAAACAAAAACCAAATCTAACTAATAATTATTGATATTGATCGATATGAAACGGTTTTATTGTGACACGTTTTTCAGCCATATTCTCCAGCTCTAGCAGATACTCAATAATGTGGAGATAATATTGGTTTTCTTCACCTTTAAGAGGACCTGTCGATATTTGTGGATTTTCCCCTACAAAGAGGACTGGTATGTGTCAAACATAACCAATGCTCGTCCTTAACACTTCAAAAACACCACAACCCACGCAGTGCTCATTAATTCAGAATATAAATACGACATAGAAACAGTTTAAAAAGACAGTCATATTGTGTCAACCTTGTTGAGTGTTATAATTTGGACTGATGTTGAATTTAAAACACAGACAAGAGCGAGGCAGAACCAAGAAAAAAGTGCACAAATGGGTAACTGAAGCTGCAGAGAAACAGAGCGATAATTGCAAGACAGAAAGAACATAAACGGGTGGAGGGCTGATTAGCTGAGCAGTAAACTGGTGAGTGTAATTAACTGAATGAGCTGCAGCTGTGTGGGAGAATGAACTAAGGAACTGAAGGACAACAACCTAGAAATAGGACAGAAACTTAATGCATAAAATCACTTGACATGATAAGCACTGCAAATTATTTTAGCGAGTAAAATAATTTCACATGATGAGAAACCAAGAATATACTAATAATTTAAAATAAGCCAGAAACCAAATTCCTTCAAACCAACCTGTAACAGGTTTGTTAAACAGAGTTATATTTTTCTTCCACAAAATAAATAAGACTCTATGGAAAACCATCTTCTGCATCGGATTAGACTGGCATTTTGAGCAAAACAGAGAAAGCATTTTTTTAGGTAAGTTTATTGAATATTGATGAATAAAAAAATCTCTTAATTTTTATTCTGTTGAATTATTGTATTAATGTATCATCTATGGATCAGTGCTTGCAAATTTCTCATGTTTTCTATTTCTATAGGACAGATAATCTAAGTAGGTTCTCTTTTTAGTGCCTTGATTTCAAACTGCAGAGATGGCCAGTACGACTGCATGTCCAGTTAAATACCAGAGACACGCGAATAAAGCTGAATCATTCTGACAGTGCAGCTATAACTGGAAAAAGTATTTGTTTTAGGGATTGTTTATAACATCAGAGGCTGAAACACAGAGAACCTCCCCGTAGAGAGGAATTAACAACCAAATGTTCAGTCACTTCAAGAAAGAACACATGAAGCAGTGAAAGTTTATTTTATCTCTATTTTGTCTCTGCAACCATTTATCAGCATTTTAAGCTGATGACACTGTTTAGCACAAGCCAGTTGACCCAGATAAGACCTGCAGATCAGACTTTTACTATGGGGCTTGTCATGTTTTGGGTAAGTCACAGGTACTGTGGTGAAATCCTGGGAAAGACAGCAAGCCAGATGGGCTGTTTCATGTTACCTCACAAGCAAGAACAGCTGACAGCTTCCGTGCTGCTCCTTCTGTGTTTACAAAAGCTGTGCGAAGCACCTGCTTAGCTCTTCCAGGGATGTACATGTCAGAGAAAGCAAACATGCACTTCAGAAAGTGAAAGGTTTTCACAGCATCCGGCGTGAGCGTCGCTGCTTCCCTGTCACCCCTGTTTGAGTCTCCCCTGCTGGATGAACTGGGAGATCATTGGAACAATTTGCTGATTAAAGGGATCCCAAAGTACAGTTTTTATATTGCATTACAACAGAAATCTAATTAAAAGACATAATTTGCAGCTGTAACTTAAGTCATTTACTGTACTGAGGTCAATCCCTGTCTTGCATTTTGCAGTTGCTGCCAACATATAATAGCAAAAAGCTCCAACTCTGCAGTTGTGCATGACAGAATACATGCCATAGTACTGCAGAAAAGAACAGAAATATGATTTTAATTTTGAATAAAAAATTGCATGTTTCGAAACCAGCTGACTTCAGAATTATTAGCCCAGTATAATTTAATTATTTAATGGAATTTATGGAATTTAATTCCAGTATAAATACAGCTGTTCTGCACAGACCTTAAAGTTTTGTCTTAGACAATTTGTGAACAATCAACCTCAGACAGACCAGAGATAAAGTTCTGGAGAATCTCAAAGCAGTGTTAAACTATAAAACAATAAGCTCTAAACGCCTCACGGAGCCTTGCTCAATCCATCATTTGAATAAAAAAGACGATGGCATAGCTGCTAACCAAGTGAAATAGAGCCATCCATCTAAACCAACAGACTGTAAAGCAGGACATTAATCAAAGAAGTAGCCAACAAGCCCATGATAATATTGGAGGAGTTGCAGAGACTTGTAGCTTAGGTGAGAGAATTTGCTGACTGGACAGCTATTAATCACGTATTACATAAATTTGGTCTCTAAAGAGGAGAGGCAAGAAGAAATCAGCTATTGAAAGAAAATACATTAGGAGTCCAAATTTACCAGAAGCCATTCAGCATCTATGTTTAGAAATGTACTTTAATCAGAAGAGAATTAGACATTTTGACCAACATGCAAAATATTGAAAATCACCTTAAACACAATGATAGTGGCAACATTAAGCTGAGGCTTTTCCTTGAGCAGGCAAAGGGAAATTGATCAGATGGAAGCAAAGAATAAATAATGGTAAATGGAGTGATATTTACCATCTGAAAAGGAGTTAAAACTGCTCACCATGAGAGCCTCCTTTAACGTTTAGCCAGAACTCCCATTTAGATTAAAGCGTGTAAATGTCTTAACCTGGTCCAGTTAAAGTCTAGACCTCAAGTCCAACTGAGAATCTGTTACAATAGTTCTGTTTCCATAAACAGTTTGAAGTGTTGCATTAGAAAAGGTTGATGGAAATGGCAAGTTTGGAAATAACTTACTCAATCTTGAAGAAAAATGTTTTTATGCTTATAAGAGCTGTTATCTTGGGATAAAATCACAGTTTCTGAATAAGTTCGGATGTAGCAAACACTTCCCTCACATGACTGATCAGCTGTTTCCGCCATAGGGATAATTAGAATTGCATTTTTCATGTAACGTCGGCAAAACCAGTTGACATGACAGAATAATTACAACTTGCCTGACAGCAACACATTTCTGAGAACCTCGTTCCATTTTTCTGAGATATGTGGTCTATACGCTAGTTTGCGACCTCTACTTCCTGTTATTCCATGCGTAATGTCAACATCCGACGACATTACGCTCTGCAAAGCCTGGTCAATTCGCTTCAAATCAGTACATGGAAAGAAGAGAAAAAAAAAAAAACACAAAGCAGGTGATGACTCATCTGGGAAAGGAACTAATTTGCATTTTCTACTTTTGTCTTTCTTGTGAGATCTTAATAGATCATTCAAAATTCGCATGACAATTGGATGGAAACAGAACTAGTCTTTCCATTGAATCTCACTACACATGACCTGTATTGCAAAGAAAATGATATTCTCTTCATATGACAAACTGAAAGCGTGATACTTAAAAGACCACCCAACATCATTAATTAAAGCAATTGGTTGACAAATTGCTTTAATTGACCAAGGTGTAGTGAATACACAAGGACACCACACTGACACTATTTGTGAAGAAAAGAGAAAAAGAAATGAAAACCACTTCACAAATGTGTGTTATTACAAAATTTGGAAACATTTGAAGGCGTATGAATACTTTGAATATTCATGCCAGCAAAAGTAAAACTGATTTAAAAAATAAATAAATTTCTGAATTTAAATGTGTGCATGCCTGCCTTTCTCCACCAGCTCTGTATTATAAGCTGTAGGGAGAGTTTGTTGAAAACTGGGGATTTTTGTCTGTGTCAAATTGACTTTGACGCTGTATTGGTTTAAGGCACAAAAAAAAAGAAAAGAAAAAAAAGACCAAGAACCTAAAGGCCCGCACGTGTTAACCTCTGCAGTCATGTGTTGTTGTGTCACGCGTTTCAAACATTCACAGCCCAGTGTGTGCAAAACTAAAATCAACCAGCCATGAATTCAGAACAGGAGTTGGGCTGTGGGAAATTATTGCATGCTATTGGTTAGTAGCTGGCAGGGTGAATCCTCCAATGGTGCTTGTTAAAAGCCCTGCCAGAGCTGTAATAGTCCCAGAGGGTTAGGCTCTGAGAGGCCGGGCTTAAGTCTACTCTGGATAATGAAAAGGCAGAGGAGGCCGCGGTAGAATGGCTTTGTTGGAGCTTTGTTTAAGTTTTAAATCTGCTGCTTGGCACCCATCGCAGCACGATTACTTTAATAGTCTACTGGATAACTAACCTATTTTTAAACTGCTAAGATTAATCCCTTGCAGCCTTGATTCAATCCACTATTTAAGTTAAAGCTCTGTGTTGTTTATCTATTTAAGTACTGAATGTACAACAGGACAGTGACCTCAAATGATCTAATCGTCTGATTCTTTATTCAAATCAGCAAAATGTATGTATTATTTTAGCCAATGGGGATCCTAACGACGATAAACATTTTACATGGATGCAAAACTCATGTGGGACCAACATATTTGAATGTCAGTTCCATATATTTTTTGAAAATTTGACCTACTGCAATACATTGCAGCACAGGGGATTTACAGTTGCATTACCATAAATCACAACAGCTCCAGCTACAACTTAGTACAGCTCTGGGGTGTCAAATTAAACGGGATTTCTCAGAGATAGTCCCACGTAAATCCCGCGGGAAGTAAGCTCGGGCCATCTGAGCAGCAGCTGTCCCAAGCTGCTCAAATTGGCTCCAGGACTAGAAACAAGATGAAATTAATATGCTGTTTTCCCCTCTGTTGTGTGGATTAGAGAGACAGGATTTGGGATTCAGAGAGTTGTGCCTGCACATGACCAGAGCAAGCAGTTCAAGTGCAAGCAGTCGGAGCGGTGGAAAGCGGAGCGAAGGGCGAGAGGAGGAGGGTATCTGCTCATTAACAGCCATTCTTAAGCTGCAGCTGAGGCTGTTGTGAAGATTACAACAAGGTCATTTTAAAATGCACTGATATACTTATCTATAAAAAGCACCACAGTGTGGTGGTGTAATTAAAATGAAAATCAAAGCTGCAGACAGCCAGGAGTGAGAGAAATGGAGTAACAATCCCCAGGATACCGATTAGAACCATAAGTGTGTAATTTACAGACATGATATAAGAATTACTCCAGGTTGGAATTATCCAATCAGATCACAGATTTGTTTGAAATCTGGCTTGAAAAACTCTGTATATCCCTTGAACTTTTGTCATGTTGAGACAAGCAATTCATTGTATTTTACTATGATTTTATGTGATTTACCAAAACAAAGCAGCGTCATGTTGCATGTGTGGCATGCATATATCTACAGCAGACTAGAAAAGTGTGATAATATTTAAAGCAAAATAATGTTTATAAACAACATCCCAAGTTTTAGACATCTGACATCAATAATGGTTGCCATGACGATCCTTGAACAGCTGGTCAGACAGAACTTGGACTAATCTAAATACAGGGAATCATGAAAATCTATTATGCAAAGAAGAATGGCAAAAAGGCAAAGGTGGTAGAGCAGGGGGATCTGAAATAGGACAGAACAGGATTTGAATCACTTTATTTCAAAACACTTGCTAAATTTAGCTAATTTTAAGCAATTAAATAAAAGCTGATTTGGGTGCAGCAAAGTCATCTGTTCAGTAAAAGTCTGGATATACAACTCTGGAAAAATCAAGAGGCCACTGCACTGAACCCCATTAAAACCCTCCTGGTTATTCCACCAAATATTGGAATAATATTTTAGTATTGCTGCTTCTAAATGAATATGAACTTGTTTTCTTTGCATTATTTGAGGTCTGAAAGCACTGCGCCTTTTATGTTATTTTGACCATTTCTCATTTTCTGCAAATAAATACTACATTTTTGCTTGGAATTTGGGAGACATATTGTCAGTAGTTCATAGAATAAAAAGAACAATGTTCATTTGACTCAAACATATACCTAAAAAGAGTGGAACCAGAAAAACTGATCATTTTAAATATTTTTTTTATTTATTTTTTTATTTTTTTTACCAGAGATGCGTATGGTTCTATTTATTATAAAATCTTGTCATAAAAAGACTGATACTTTGCATTGTACTTAACATTTCCCATTGTCCATTTACTTTTAAAAGGTTCTGAAATTCATGTATATTCCTTTCCTTCCATTTTATGATTTTGTGTTGGACTATTGTATGCAAACAAAACATTAAAACATGCAAAGCTTTACAAAATCTTGAGGTTGTAATATAAGACTTTTGCAAGGTATAAAATGAAGAAACCGCTACCAGTTGTTGCACTTTTCTGGTTGCAGGTTTTGGAACTGATTTAGAGAGATCATTTTGGGGATGCATAGAACTTCTTAAAGTCCTATTCAGAGGCTTAGTCCACTTATGCTTTTCTGCTTGCTGCCCTCCCTTAGAAATGTTGTATAATGTACATAATGTGTCACTGGGCTTCAAAATTTAAAGGAATCCTGGAAAATGTCTCACTTCAGAAGATAAGTCTTACATTTGATAAATCTCTTGAGCTGCTTTGGTGATTAGGCAAGTTCGCTTAGTGATATAATGATTCAGTCGAGGAAGTCTTGGTCACAGAGAAAGCTGGTTCTGCCATCAGAGCAGAGTCTAAACAGGCCTGGGGTAAAAAGAAAGACACATAGTGACAAAGGCTGCGGCCACACACTCATCTGTGCTCACGGGCTTGAACAGTCTTCTGCACAAGAAGGAGGTTTGAGGGAAGAAGTTGTCAAAGGAATAAAATTTCAGCACAGAAAACGTTAATTGAGGCAAACAATGACTAATGTCAAGGCTGTAGCAGAGCTTGTGGCAACCGCAATACTGTTGGTCATTTTATTTGTGTCTGAGCAGCTAATGAGACCAGATTCAGCTTCATGGCTGAAGGCGAAGCAAGCACACAAACAGCTTCAGACCCTAACATGTTGTCTTTGTCCACGGGTGCTCTGAGCTTGGAGAGCATCACTTGAACGTTTCTCTCCCACTTGGATTACTCTTAAAGAGGGAACGCTACATTTGCGTAAATCACTTTTTCCTTCACTTGGCTGCTTTTAGTTGAAATCCATACATTAAAAAATATCCAGAGAAAAATAAAACTGGCCTATTTTAAATGTCTTCTGTGCCTAAAGTATTTTCACTAACATATTCAGCTGCATGTGGAAGAAATACAAAATACATTATCTATCCTCCTGCCATAATCTAACTTTAAATCTGAATTTTGCTGACAAATTAAGTAGTAAATCTCAAAATATATGAGATGTAGCTGATATTTTAGGATCTCTCAATAAAAAGTCCACAAGCTACATCCATAACATTAGAACAATAGAAAGTCACTCATCAAAGATTAGTCTTTTTCTCTAGTTTTTGTTCTGATCTGCTGATGAGTCAGATTTCCCTTTAAGAAGTATGATTAGTTTCATTCAAAATTCACCTTTTGAATTTGTCAAGATAAGAATTAGAAGTTGTGCAGTAAGAACAGTTTTATAGCGTAAACAAGTAATACTCTGCAGTTAATTTTAAAATAGCATACTTTGTTTAAAAGAAATGTACAACTTTATTAAAAAATGTACAATATGTAAATGTGCGTAAAAAAAAAAACAGCAGCCTATTTACAAATGAAGAAACTGTGCAAACCACAGGGATGTGCAAACAACAGCAGGAATGTTATTTGAAATGAGGAAAATGAAAATAATAGCAGAGCTATAAAGACTTATCGAGACTGTTAGGAGCTGTGATGCTGAAAATGCTCAGCTATCAGTCTTCTTTCCAAAGTAATGATTCCTATTATAAAGTTGGTATTTCTGTGCTTAAATATGTCCAAAGAAAATGTGATATCTTAGTTTATGACTAGCTGATGACCAGACAAGATCAGCAAAGATGAAAACTGGCCAGATTATTATCTATTTCTTTGCCTATCAAAATATCAGCCTACTGAATGTTTATTCAAAATTGTATATGTCTTGCCAACTACAAAATCGGAAGCAGTCATAAAGTTTGCTTTTACTATTTGCAGATTGGTACATAAATAACCGGTGGTTTAATGTTCCAATTTATTTGTTCATAACTTTTTTAAAATAATTTGTAGGATGAAAGAATTTAATATCCTGTGAAAACATTTTAGGTTAATATTCAAAAATGAAATATTTGAAAATTTTCTCAGTTGTCTATGCTTAGTGACTCAAACTGAGATATGTAATATTAATAACTATAATAGTATGGTTCCTTATGCAGTCTAACACATTGTGGCCCATTCTTAAATCATCTAAGGAGCAATCTGTTCAGATTGTCGTCTCCAAGCACAGGAATGGTCCCAACCTTGTCAGAAAAAACAGAACCTAATGTAAAGATGAGTTTTTATAATAGCATGCTTGAATTGAAAATACTTCATAATTGTTTTCCATTTATGAGGACGTGTTGAGTTCAAAGAAGTCTTCCTTATTGATATTTTGTTACATTTCTGTTTCTTTAATGCCTTACTTCCTTCTCATTAGTCTGGAAACACTTTAGGAAGTCTTTACTCAAATCAAAACTGGTGTTTAGATGGTGAAATTATCGCTCCAGTAATAGCAGACGGGGATCGTTTTGAACCACAGAACTTCATGCACATATGCACTTTCCATAAATGGCAACTTGTGCAAAAAATATCCATGTCTTGTGAGTGTGCCTATAACTGTAGCTCACCTACAGTTGGAGGAGGAATCTGGCAGAAAATGCAGCCTGGAGTTCCTCCTGTGAAATTTGACAATGTGAGCCTTGAATTGCATAAAATCCAGCCAGCACTTTTTCAAAAATTCAGAAATATTATATAGCCATCCCTTAGCAGGCAGTCAGTGTGGAGCTGATGAACCCGGAGGTGGACAGAAACCTCCACCATGTCTCAATAATGACACACTGTAGCTTCAACTTGGGAGTACTTCCTTAGCGTCCCGTGTGATCTCCATGTTGACAAAGCTCATCAGTCACTGCGCTCCAGCCAGTCCGGTCCATGCATGCACGCCACTAGGGGGACATGAGGCGCAATAAATGCAGTTTACAGCACGCAGCGGGATCCACGTCCGGGAATGCTGGATGGCATGTTAGCCAGTGCAGTGTCAAAGTCATTTATTCTCGACCGTGTTGTCATCTTGGAGAGAAGATGAGTGACTAAGCCTTCAGGGCGGGAGGAGTGAAAATAGAACATCTGTCTGTGGGTTTAGATGATCCACTCAAAGCTTCCAGCAGCATTTTGTGTCATACAACTGTTATACGTTTCTTTCAAGCCACAAACACATTATCCCACGTATAAACCGGAGTGCCCTGGTAACAGCAGAAAAATGGGACTTCAAGTGTAATCTCCACTGTGTCACACACCAGCTTGACTCATTTTTATTCCCAGGACGTGCGGATGTATACGCATCTGCTCTGCTTATGATGTGCTTGCCAGCACACTGAGAATATAGTACAGTACATCTACATATTTAACTTTCTCTGCAAAGAAAGGAAGACAAGAAAGGAGACATTAAACCACGAGAGAGAAAAAAAACCCTTTAATTAAAGTTTAAAGATAAGAAAAGACACAGAAAGAGCTGGGCTTTATTTTATTTTACTTTACTCTGATTCTGTGTTTCTGCAAGAAACAGTAGATGCATGAAAACCTGGGAGAAATTATAGTTTTTAACATAATTACTGAACTGAAAGTGGTTAATTTAATTCTTCTTTATATAAGCACTACCATATGAACTGTACTGTTATGCCCAAAAGTAAAAATATCCCTGCAGAGTTGGATTTAAAAATTACTTTTATTCAATCCAGAAATTTGGGCTTCTGATGGGAAATGAGACAAGCATCAATCAAATAATAAAACAATGTATGTTTTTTATTTACATTTAATTTAAAAATGGCATGTCAAAAATTATTTATATCCTGCTCAGTAATGACTAGAACCATCTTTATTTGCTCAGCAGCTTTTTTTATGTTTTCACAGGTGTTTTGATTATTTACTTTTGATAATAAACTCAAAGTTTCTGAAAAGCTAAACTTGCAAAGATCAGATATTTGATGTGTTGAAATCCTACAATTGACAGAGGGTGTACCTTATTTTTTTTATCATGATTATAAAAACAAACCAAAACCTGATTAGAACTGTGGCAAAGATTTCAGTGATTTATTTTCTAAAATTTTGCGTTATTCTATTAGATCAATGTTTCAAAAATAAACTAAGACCACACCAGCATCAATTGCAAGTAACATTTGCATACATTTACATAACATTTAATCTGTTCCTGCTGCTGCTGCTGGGCAGCTAATTAGTTATCTGGCCTCCAAAATAACTTTAGCTGTAATGTGATTAAACATTTGTTTCCTCAGGATGAGACATGGATTCATGTTTCTGAGATAAACGCTGCAGCTTTAGCAGGAATGTGGGTTACAGTTCAGTATCGATGCCTCCTGACTCAGCGTGTCCCTGTGCTCCGTAGAACATTTTATGAGCTGCTGAAATTTGATTGGATCTATCAAACTAAGCTCCTATAGGAAGATCTAAAAGTGGGAAGCTAATTTCAATGTTATGCAAAGGAAATACAGAACTGAGTAAATATATTATGACTTGCAGTGCCAGCAATAATTATCAGTATCCTATGAGGGGCCGTTTAGGATAAAAACTGTTTTGTCTCTCACACACTACTAAAGATTCATATACACTCAAAAAATAACAAAATTGCGCATACACACTACTAGAATATCACACACGCATACACGCAAAGCGTACAGACATACGATTTTGAATGATAGGTCAAAAATTTATGTTTGTGTGTGAACTAACACTAGGCTGAATGAATGAATGAATGAATGAATGAAGGAATGAATGGGGATGAGACTTGTATTTGTGTGAAAGACTAATTTTTTGTATGTGTGAGGGGTTCACTTAGGCTCTAAGTAAGTGAACCTCCGAGCTCTTGAGGAGGGAGCGGTAGAGAACGGCTGGCCGAAATTAGCGTTCATAAATCGGCTCATCCTTAGGCTAAACGCTGCTTACACCGTGGAGCGCCAATATCCAACTTGAAGCTAACTTCACTGTGGTATCAATGCATGCACGATCTGATCTCTAAATGATGTCCCACCTCTTCCGTGACAACTGTCACACATACAAAAAAAATAGTCTTTCACACAGACAAATACCCCCCCACATTCAACAAAAGCTTTTACAGGTTTACCAATAACTGTGGTAGCAAAGATTTTGTTGAAAAGAATACTTTTGTACCATTTTTACCACAAACAATAAATAGCAATTGAACTAAAGGTTGGAGATTTCACATTTCTTCAGCGTGAAATTATTTCTTCATTTTTTTTTTCATTATTTAATTTAAATCTTTTTACACACTCATACCAGTACTAGGTGTTCAAACATTACATAGCTGTTTATACAGGTTAAGGATGCTGCTTTTCTGTTTGTTTCTCAGCTACAGGTTAAACATTCTTCCATCGAAACCTCCTATTTGTAGACAGAAATTACAAAGTGTGTGAAGAAGAGGACATCTCAGTGGAGCTCATACCAAGCAATATCCCTCCAAGAAAAATACAAGTTTTATTTTCTGCATTCTGTGAGGTTTTGTGCTAAGATTAGAGCATCTAAATCAATAATTTCGATCAAATGAACGAATGCTGCGATGGAAAACAAATAACTGTCCAGAGTACAAGTGAATTCAGCAGCATATGTAAACTCATTGTTTGCTAAAAACAAAACATAAACACATTGATTCAATTCTCTGACTATGATTTCATGCTTTTTTTAACTGCCACATCGCTGCAGGAGTATAAATAGATCCTCAGACGTCCATTTCTGCTTCTTACATTGTCTCCACCATAATTACAATAGGCTCGTGTGGTCGAGTCACAATATTCCTGATAACAATGGCAAACTCTTGGCATGCTTTGCTCTCCAAGCGTCAGATCATCTCAAAGCAATTCTACCAACAAAGCCTCAGTCATGACAATGGAGTCCTACTTTTCTTCATAAACAAAAATAAATTACAAAAGCTTCCGAATGTGTGGAACATTTTATTCAGCAGAGAAATCCATTTAAAGCCAGCCAAATGTGCCTCTAAAGCTTCTCTAGGATTTTAGTTTTTATGAATGCTTCCTTTGCCTTGTGGAGATAAACAAGGATGAATCCAAGCTCTGCTTGATGTTTCTGGTCATAATCCAGTTACCATCTCTGCTTTAAATGACTAACACCACCAAGGTTTATTAATTTCACTTTCATATTCAAGATAACTAAATGATAGAGAAACTTTTAAAAATGTTACCTCTTAAGCTACCTTTTGATATGTTTCCTTTAGCCGTAATTCTGATAAACTGTTTAGTAAATGTAATTAATTTTAATTAATTACATGTAATTAATTTTAATTAATTACATGGTTAATTTTTATTTGTTGCACTAAATTCCTTCTGCACAAAAAGAAACAAAGCAAACCCATCCCAAGGGTAAAAGGTAATTTTACCCTTGGGATTCATTTTTGCACTGCACTGAAACATATGAACTCCAATTGCTCTTAATCTATAAAAAACCTTGATAGGAAGCTGTTTGAAAATCACAAAGTTAAGCAAAGGGAATTCTCACATCTCTGAAGCCAGCCACTCTAACTGTGCTAATTGCAAGTATAACATAAAATATGCCATCTTTTCTTTAACATAGGTAAAGTTTACAGTGACTCTTTGTCTCTCGCAAGTGTTGTGAGCATTTCTAAAACAAATAGTTAATGATGGCTGATGGCAGAAATGCTTGAAAAGGCTCTACTTATATTTTCTCATTGTTTTGAAAGAGGAACTTGTCTTCACAGAAGCAGAAGACTGCAAAATGACAAATTTCTGAATGATGCATTACTAATCTAAAGTCATGCGATACTGAATCACTTGTGTGTTGTTTACAGTTTTTCTTAGTCACCTTACTGAATTTCTCACACCACTATAACATTTGCAAAACAGTAAGTACATTTCTTTAAACAATACAAACTGCAAAACCAAACCTGATAACCTGCAAAAATCTCAAAATGGATAGAATGGAAAATTGATTCACATCAATGAAAGTGTCAGTGACATCAAATTAAGTTGAGACAACATTGTTTATGGACAAGATAGACAAATGGCTTTGTCATATTTTCATTAAAACAGATCAGTCTGTGTTTTTCCATGCAAAACAGTCAAATCTTGCTGACACTATGTGAAAATGCTCCAGACAGCACTATGGACTATTTGCACAGCCATTTGAAATCAACACTACTCACTAAATACAGTAAATTAGACACTACTCTATATTTGTAGGTAGAAAATACTGAACATGTATGCTTCACATGTTGAGTCCAATTCTGATTTGTTCACAGATTTGTATAAAAGCAAAGTACAAATTCTTTACAGTAAATATAAGAAACACTCTGGGTAAAGTGGCACATAACTGTAAAACGATATCGTCGGTGAAAGCTGAGGTTGATCTGAGAGAAACTGTACAACTTAGCAGTTTTGCTTAATATTTTGGATATTAATATTTTCTCAGAATATTCTGGATATTCTGAGAAAAATATCTCAAACACTGGAAACTCCAAAGAGTTGAAAGTAACATTAGAGTCAGAAGATAACTTTTAGTGCCTTTGTCTCCTAAGAGTACTGTAGATATTTCATAAGTGATATAAAAGTAATTATCAATCTGCTTTATCACCCAGTATATTTACTGGGGAAAAAAACGTAAAAACTTTTTAGTGGATTTTAGTTTGTTTAGGAATTATGTGAAACACTAGTGATGTTTCACTTAAAATACTAATAAAACGAATAAAAAAGAAGAAAGGAAACCATAAAAGACAGTGAATGAGTGTATGAAGCCAGAGTAAAATCAATAATATTCTCATTAAATGATCAAATGTTGAGCCAGCAGTCCAACATGAAGTTCCTCAACACTGAGGGTACTTCACACTCGCAGTAAATGCAGCATAATCGGCAGCATGACCTACAGACCAACCGTTTGCTCAGCTTCTCCATTTCTTCAATAACCAAGTGCAGGATTGGAGGATGAGAGCTAAATCTCTGACTTGATGAAAACAGTGTTCCTCAAAGTACCCTCTGCTGGAAGGACACTCGTTTACCAGATTGATAGGGCGCTTTATTGCCTGCCGCCTCTTATGCTTAGACTCTTACCATCCCCTCATCTCCTGCCCTCTCTTATTCCTATTTCTTCTTTTATCAGCTCCCTTTCTCACCCTGACTGTCTTCCTTTGTTGCAAACACAAACACACTGCCTCTAATGCCTTCTGCGTCCAAAGTGACCGCCTTACCACCTTCCCTCTGCTCCCCCATATCTCTCGGTTCAGATTTAATTATTAACTAATCGATAGCTTTACTGAGATATCTTCTATTAACTTGATTTGTTTTACACCCAGGTTCTCCCAAGTAGTTCAGGTCCCTGCCATTACCTAAAAACATGCATGCTAGATTAATTTGTGACTCTAAATTGCCCGTCTTGTGTAAATGTGTGTGTATTATTGAATAAGAGCATCACAAACTATCCAGGGAATTAGCCACTCCTCTTCCACTGACTGTGATAAACCAGCACCATGTAGCTCTGCAAAGAAAAAACTGGTAAAGAAAATCAAAGAATAAAAACCTAAGAAAACAAAACTATAATGAGTAATGACTGAGATGCACTATAAAACTGGTTGGTGACTAAAATTGGGTGTGTTTTGGGTTTATTCAGATATTTCTAGTGTTTAAAATGAAGTCAGAAGAAGCACAAAGATGCAAAAAGCTAACTGAAAAACTATATTCTACAATATGTCTTAATAAGGGTTGACACTTTAATGTGGTAATTTTGTTTTTTTAGAAACTAAAAAAACATTTAATCCCAACAATGATGATCTGCAGGGTAAGTAGTGCAGCCCCCTCCTTTGTGTGTTTCTCTGCTGATGGCGTGCATCAAACAATGGCAATAAGTGATGCAAGAAGCACCGTTTTATGACAACGTAATTAAATTAAAAGGCCCTGGATAACATGAGCGCAAGTAAGGGCGAATAATGTTATTGAAAGTAGACTTTGTAGGAAAATTTTACAACAGAACCTTATATTTTCATCTGACAATGATGTCTTCATTTCTCAGGTGAAAAAATTAATAAAATGACTTAAAACATTCAAGATTTTTATTTTATTAGGAATAAAAGAAGACATTTTGAAAGTAACCGCTTGTTGGTCAGATTGGTTGAATAAACTCAGACAACTCTCCATTTTCCACTCAGCCAATGGGGCTAAAATGATGGCAGTTTATGATGAAACTAAATAGGAATACAGACACAGAAAAATTATAAATGTAACTGAAAATATTAACCCTGACTGGAATAAATTTATTGAAAATTTTGAAGTGAAACAAAACTGATAGTGTAAAAGATTAATTGAGAAATGAGAGATAAATTAAACTAAGGATCTACCATCACTGATACTGCTGTTTACATTAAAGCTGGCCATGCTAATTGAACTACAAAGCTAATAAAATATTCAAAAGGAGGAATAAAGTATTAACTGAAATGTATTGCTAAAGAAGTAAAACCCTGTTTTACAGCAACTCGACTCGACTGTAGTGTGATGTCAACTTTGCTTCTACTACTGTATAAATATTTAATGGCCACTCTGGTGTTCTCATATCTTTTTATAATATCGCTCTTAAGAATAAACTGGAATTGGCTAAAATTGTTATTGGAAATCAGAAGTCAGTAATAGTGCATGTTGAGTAAAAAAGGGCATCAGGGTGCTTTTTGGCAACTTTTGATAAGTCAATTATTTTTTTAGGTACTCACACACGTTTTTAAGTTTGAAGAACAGATGTTTTAAGAAATCTGGAGTGGTAAATTTTATTTATTCAAAGCCGAGGAAGAGGGCCAATGAAAAAGACAAAAGAATAAGGAATGTTTAATTTTACGAGACAGATGCGAGTTGTTTTTTGCCCCACTTTGCTTCAGCAGTGTCGTACCTCCAAACTGCCTCCTCATGCATAAATAAAAACCACACCTGACTCCTGGTCATATGGTGCACATTTCACTTAATTCACTCCAAAATCAACCTGATGCTCTCTCTATGCACCTTTTTTTAAACTTTAAGGATGTAAGAAACCATCAATTAAAGAAGAATATGTAGCAAACCCCCTGAAGAGTACTGACAAACACATAGCTGTGAATGCCACTGAGCTCATTGCCCCTCATTGACCCCAGAACCACCAAGGGCAGTGAATGATGAGTGAGTGTGTGTTTGACCTTGGGGACTCTTCTATAATACAGCATCCATACTCTCCCCTCCCTGCTCTTCCTGACGTTTCTATCCGGTAGCCCACACAGTCCAGCTTACAGCCACCCTCACAAAACAGCGTCTGCATTCAAGCTGCCAGCAGAAGACAATGCATGTTTTGATTTTTTCTCACTCTGTTTGATGTCTAAAAACTGCTGGCAAGAGGAAGATGGGACCACTATTTCTGTTCTTATCCAAAGCTCTGTCAGTAACCTTAAACTATGAGGGGCCGTTTAGGACAAAATTTACGTTTTGTCTCTCACACACTACCAAAACCTCTCGCATACTCCAAAAAACAGCCACGCACACTCCAAAAAATTACGTTTTGTCTCTCACACACTACCAAAAACTCTCGCATACTCCAAAAAATAGCCACGCACATTCAAAAAATACTCAAATTGCGTATACAGACACTACTAAAATGTCACACACACACAAACGTTAACTTTCTCGCTCACATACACTGCTAACAGCTCGCTCACATACAC
>CAEFZY010009258.1:0-35458 GCA_903066815.1 Brachyrhaphis roseni | reverse complement strand
ACGTTCTCAGTTCGTTGTTCATGTGTCATGTAACGTTAGCATACCGTACAATTATTCAGCCTGTTGTTGCCTCTATTGTATTTTTATTGCCTTTCAAGATGACATGTCTGTTCTTGGTGTTGGATTTTATCAAATAAATGCCCCTCAAAAATGCGACTTATACTCCGGTGCGACTTATATATGGATTTTTCTTCTTTATTATGCATTTTATGGCTAGTGCGACTTATAGTCTGGAAAATACGGTACATAGGCCACCAGAGCTGCATAACATCCCCATTGTAGTATCAGTATGTTTAATATCCCAATCGCAAAGGTATGTTCTTCTCAAAGCCATACATTCACAGTCTATATACCAAAATTGTTAAACAGTCAGGTAGACTTTATGTACTTACTTCGCCCAGTCTGTCATAGATTGTCAGTCCAAGATCCAAATAACGTCTGGAGAACACAACTTCAGTCAGAATATCATTAACAGAATCAATTTTTAACTCTATATAAGCTGGGCCAACTAGAGTTCTCTTTAAGTTTACTTGAAAACCTGTCAGACTAAATCATACTACCCAAATTGTTCCTATAAATAGACCTATCACCAACTACTTGACTGCTCTAATAACCAATTCAGCAGAAAACCATTTATCTATCATGCCAGGAAACGTCTGCTCTTACCACATGAAGAAAGTTTATTACTCAGCTCAAGGTTTATATCTGCTGAACAAAATACAAAAAAATATATATATTGTTTTAGTGTTTAAACACAATTTGACTAATAGCTTAAGAACAGCTAGTTATCAAGCATTTTAAAACATAACATCTGCTGAGTATTTAACCGCTCTCTGAAAAACATGATTACAGTTTACACAAATCTGGCAATATCTGGTTAACATTTAACTGCACATCTAGTTTCCACATTCATTCAGTTTCTTCTTCTCAGTCATGCTTTCTTGTTTTCTCTCCTCTTTTTGTCAACTCTTTCTTACCTTGCTAAAGGCATTCAGCTAAACCGGCCTAATAACATCTTCCCTCTAATCCATCTGGTCTAATGAGATTGGGGCTTTACACCGAGACAGACAAATGCAAAGCAAGTACCAGGGGACAAATGTGACATAGGTGGGTTGAAGGCCAACAGGACAAGAGAGTGATGGATTTTTATTAATTAACAAACTCAACACCCAGGAATGCACAGGCCTTCAGAGAAAATGTCACACATGACTTATCTCTGGGAGCATTATGAAATAGATAAACTCAACAACAATGGAGGACAAACTACATGTGTTTGTGTGACCAATTTTTAGAGGCTTTCTGCCTGAGCACGGGCTGAAGATAAGAATGAATGCTGTGTCACTGAATAACCCTAAACCCTGAGTGAATTCAAGCTTATCTGACACTCCGTGCAAAACACAAAAAAGTGCTTGCGGTCAGTTCATCAACTGTAAAAGCCTCTGATGACCGAGTAGTCAATTTTAATTAAAAACAAACTGATCGATATAAGGTTAAAGTATACTTAATCCACTGCTTGATTTTGCTCTGCCCTCTATCTAGCTTATAAGGCGTCGCGCATTTAATGAGATTGAGAAGATTTGGCTTGTCAAATAAAAATCAGCTTCTTTATGCAAACACAATGACACCCAACCTCAGGGGTTCTGGACTTTTTCTCTATGAGCACTGGGGAGCAAAGATTAGTTTGAGTGTATGATCATGAATTCTCTTTGAACAAAATCTGTTAGGATAATATGTCTACCTATTTTAAGCTAGTAAACTTTCTTTAATATCTGCTTTATAATTACACATACTGTCAAAGAAGTTTCATGGTTTTATTCTTACTTGATATTGCTTTCTAGCATGCTGGTTTGGACAGAACTAAAGCAGTGCTGCCATTTGCTCTGGCTCTTTTCCTCATCTTTTAAATGTCATCTCTCTCAGCTCTTTCAAGAGGTATGTTTACATGCACACAACTATTTAGACACAAACATTTTTTTCTACATAGGAGACTGCCATGTTCACAATATTTTCTACAAACCTTAGCTTAAATCAGATCAGGTTTAGATCAAGCAAACAAAGAATATGTTCGGTATTCTGATCCAAGGCAACAGAGCTCGCCTGGCTTATGCCTCGTCATATTGATGTTTGTGCCATTTTCAAACACTCACAGCTCTTTTACAGTGCAGGTCCTCAACCTGAGCAGAAAAGGTGCTGAACAAACAGATTTGGGTGCAAGACAAAACACCAAATGAAGCCACTTGTTCCCAGATTTGTAAAGATAAGAAGGATTGAGCTGGAGGGGTCACAGATGGGAAGAAATGTGAAAAATCCTGTATGTGCCCATCATGTAAACAACATTTTCATTTGGAGTTACAGTCATGACGGAACAGATTTTTGTATTCCCAGTGAAATCTCATCACTGTCCACATTATGTAAATACATAGACAGGGGTTTCATTCAGTTTACTTTTGTAAAGCTGGAAGTTGCATTTTATTTCATACTTAAAAATCTAAACCTTTACATTTTATTTAGCTATGTTCAAATAAAAAAGGAAATAAATTGTAAATGTTGCTTTTTTGGGGGGGACACATAAGTAGAGTGAAAAATGAGTCAACAGAATAATCAACATTTTAACTGTCAGTCTTTCTTCATCATATCTATGTTTGAAACGTATTTTGAAATAAGGACAGACAAAACTCAATTGCTCTGCTTGTTTACATCTTCCTGTTGGTGCTAAACTATTTCACCTCTGAAAAATCCAAAAAGCTTCTGCACCTCTGGTTCAAAGTCTAAAATATTTAGAGTGATCAATCCTGAGCCTGATAATTCCTCACCTGGAAGATGTTTTTTAACCAATAAAATAAATAAACAAGTGGAGGATTATGAAGCCTTTATGGATTGACAACCCATTTTCAGAATTAGAAGAATCTGAAATTGCACAGAATTGTTGGGATCATATTCTGGTCACTGTTAGTTTAATGAGAGCAGGCAAAGTACTTTTATTTGACAACATGATTAAATACAGGTAGTGTAAAAAGTGCACTACTAAATGAAATTAATATTCCCAACTAGCCTATTTGATTGGTTGTTTGTGTAGTAGGGTGGTTGTCAGGCGGAGGCCAGTTGGAGAGCTCGAATAGAGGTGAAGCTGAATTTAATTTGGAAAAAACATTATTCGATTTTTGTGCAACTCTTGAGTTTGTGATTACCATAAAACCAAACCACAGGCTTGTGGGTCCAACAGTGGGGTGATGACCAACAAGAAATGAATTGTGCTGTATGCTTAACTGTTTCAGCATAGTAAGAAATATTGCAATGTTTACAATTCAGAAGGGATATTGTATTTTGGGAAAAGAGGAAGCCTGCAGACTCCAAGGAGTGGGTTGGCACAGTGCAGACTCCCTCCGTAAAGGCATGTGATATTCTACCATTTCCTCATTTTTATAACTCCATCAATGATGCCCAAGAACAAGATGAGGAAGTAACAAAGTTCAAATGATTTTTATCAGTAAATATATCCATCACGTCCCACAAGCTCACGTGCTTCTATATTTGATTCATCCCTTTTTCTCATGGTTGATTTATGATTGTGTGCATTGTGTTTTATTTACTTGTAATTATCTTATTTAGCTCCTTCCCTTTATTTAGGCATTGTTCAAATTTTGCCCCTTGCACAGGAAGCTCTGTTGGCTTTAATGAACTCCTGACCGCAAGGAAAAAGTTCCAGCTGTGTTTATGGGAGAAGAGAAATGATGCATTTAAACAGTGAAGTGAACAGAACAAAAGAACTTAATTGAGACAACACGCTTAAAGTAACCATTTCCTTGAGGCCCACCATCACGACAATAAAAACACCAACATACAATGCTTGCATAAATTAAAATAATGAAAAAAAATCCCAGAAGTACTTAGAATTGATCCAGGCTTTATGTTTGGTGATCTTTTAGCAGATCAGCTTACATTCTGAAGAAAGCCAAGCCAAAATCACCACAAGTATGAGAGCATACTGAATTTGCAGAGTCACCTGATGGTTGACAAGTCAAAATACTGAGCTGTTGCCGACAAGTTCAGAACTCCAGTACCATCACTGACATGACAGGAAACGAGTCATTCTAACCACCATTACTGTAAAAAGACAAAGACAAATGTGTTTGGCTGGCATTTTGAATGCAAGACAACCAGACAGGAAAAAACAAAGATAAGCGTTTATTCAAACTGTGACAGCTTGTTAGTGGTTAATGCCTCGTTAGCTCTACAGACTTTTAACAACACCATTTAATAAAATTTAAACAGGTCAGTTAACTTGTACCTATAAAAGTATTAAACAAGGTGGCTGGCATAAGTTAACGTCACCTGTTTGAATATTAGTAACTTGCTCATAGTGTAATTACACCTCTGTCTCTGCAAACACAAACTTTATTCAGTCGTGTAGGAGATGGGCAACACTGAAATGTGAAGGGCAAAATAACCAGCATTTCCCTCCCATTGCTACTCTTTTAAATAATTAAGGAATTAGCAGCTGTGGCAAATTAGAAATTAAACATGTAGTAGGTTAAACCTTTAATTCAAGAAGAATTGTATGTATTTTCCCCCTTTTCACAGGATCTGACTGGAACTGACAGAAATCAAACTGTTCCAAAGTAGCCTGCAAATTCTAGTTGATCAAGGAAAATACATATATATATAGTAGCTATGATATTACTTGGCATAAAACACAGATGTCACTCTTTTCCAAAAAGAAAAGGAGGAACAAAAAGTCAGTATAAGCAGTTTAATCTGTCCTAGGGCTTCCCCACTTAGTGCTGTCAGTCTGCCAGTGGGCCTGGTCTCTAAGCTAGGCAGCATAAGATTTACCCACAGGCTACAAACCCATTGGACACACACACTGCTGCATACTAATCAGGTCACCTGTTGCATAGCATTACACTGAAACCAGGCACATGCATGCATACAAACACATGTAGATTCCCAACTGTATACAGTAATGGTGCCTTTTAAGCTCACAAATGTTACAGCTGAGTTTTTATTCTGTACTGTGTGCGTGCAGACGCAGTCCACAAGAAAAAACAATGAAGCTCACTAAAGGCCTTCAATTTTTCCAATAATGTCAAAGTAAAACAATTGGGTAATTAAAGTATAAAGGCTGAATAAACAAAACGGAAGGGGCTAAAAGTAAATCGGACATTATGAAGAAGAAAAAAAAGGAAAAAAAATAAGATAACATTTTCAGCTACATCTAAGGTAATTTTATGACATTCTTCACTGGAACAACCAAAGACACCTAAAAAGTCAAAGATCACAAATGTACCAAGAAAAAAGACTATCATTAGTTAAGGGCAAAGTGCTAGTCAGCGTTTGACGTCAATGAAATGGTGCATAGTTTAAAAGTTTGATAACTGTGGCAGTTTCTTTAAATATAGGATTGAACTTTAGGTTTTGTGGGTTGTGCAGATTCGCTATACGTCAGCTGTTGTGGGGCATTGCTGTCTGGAGTTATTTTCATACATGCCACTCATCAAAACCTAAGGATTCCAGCGCATGTGTGAAGAATGGGGCTCACTTGCTTCAATGCACTAAAGAGTTCATTTTATAATTGTACCATGAAATACTGCATTTAGTATGAACATTTTAAGAAGCCAATAGCATTTAGATGTCCTTGGTGAACATTTATTTCCTCAAATAGAATAAATAAAAGCTTGCAGTAGGATTGGAATGATTGAAAGAGAATGTATTGGTTATTAATATCATGTTGCATTTGTCACAATTTCACCATTATTCCCAGTTAGTGGATTTCTGCACTACTTTGGACCAGAGTGAGCAGTGAATAAACAAAGCTATGAATGCAGATCTTTCACACTAATCCATAGAAATAACAGGAATCTAATTACATGTAATACAGCACATACAAATCTAAAATAAAGTAAAGAAAAATCACCCTCTTTCTAACTCTTTGTTTTTTAAAAAACTGCTTATGTTCAATATTTGGTCTGGGTTATATTCACAGATCCGTGCTCATCTGCCTATTTACTGAAGTGTTTACCAGTAAGAGAAGGTCTGCTGTCAAAAATAAACACCAACCATCTGTGGAGTTTTGCATCTACTGATGGAAGAGGGCTGTTGGGATGAAAAGGAAACACTTGGCTGGCTTCTAGGGATGTTATGCATCTTCTGCTTTCAAAATACCAGTGTTTATGAATAATCACCACATACCTGAGAGGCATTTAAAAAAAAACAACATACAGACAGACAGCAAAATATACCAACTGACAGATTGAAAGATAAAACCCCCATTATCATGTTGGTTAACATTTCCCAGTGATCTGAGAAAAAAAAAAAAAAAAAAAAAACCCAGCCCTTTTTACACAAAAGGTTTTTATTATCCAGGTAGCTGATCCATCTGCATGGCTTTGTCATGTTCTGCAAACAACACAGATGTTTTCCTAACAGACAGAGAGCCTCTCTGAATACTCATTGACATTTTTTTTCTCCAAACAGCCACTGCTTCCTTCCAGCTGTCTTTCATATAAAAACACATCTAAGTCATTTCTAATATCATGACTGGGACGCACTGCCCCCCCCATCTATTTTTTCAGTCACAAAAGTGTCCATTCATTCAGTTTGTCTAGAGGAACATGCACTGTTAAACTGATACTACACAGGCCAGCTCTAAGAAAAAGGTTTAACATATTAGGAAGATGGAAACGTGGTGCCTGTTCTCTGCTTCTCCTAAGTATGCCTTCTTCAGGAAACAAGATATTTATAACTCTGTTGTAAGCCAAACACATTTACTCTTGAAATAAGCCTTTAGTGTCCAGCCAAACATATGCCAGCAGAGGCACAAAATACAATCTGCAAATATATTAAGTAAGGCAGACATTAGGGCGCCATTGTATAAAGACAACATGAAACCGTAATATTGCAAAAATAATACAAATAATGCTATTGGTTGCAAATAACATGTTTTACTAACTCTTCTTCTGTTGCTAAGATCAAGATGTCCAAACCACTCTGTGACATTTAGCATCTCGGCAACTGAAACCTGCATCAGTGTGCCAGCTAAGTGTGCTAGCATAGCACTCTACTCAATAATTAATGATGATGTAGGACAGCATCTTTTTCTGTCAGTTCCAGTCACACATACTGAATTAGAACTGTATTAAAATACATTACAAGTCAAATTACATGCAAGCTGCCAGTACTTTTTTTTTTAAGGGGGCTTTATTAAGGAAGAGTAATAGCACATTCATCAAAGCCTGAAATAATGGAAAAAATTAAAACATACACAAAATAACCCTGTAGTTCAAGTACACCATCAACATAAATAGGAGTTTATTTTATTTAAAATAAGTTAATACACAAGCAATGGAATAAATTAATGGAATAAAGAGATGGTGGGTTTTTCAGGCAATTTTGTGCCAAAATTAAGACAATATAATACTGCAAAAGCAAAATTAATTTAGTGACATTTGGTTCGTCTTGGTAGAATTTGGATTTCTGACAAGTCACTGAACAGGTAACTTATGAGGCTACTTTCCATATCAGCAACAGTGATGCATATAATAGTCTGATAGTTTGTACTGATAGTTTGTACTGAAAAAAGGAGGTTCAGACTACAGCTAAACCTCCTTTAGCTAAGCTTAGACTTGTATACTGATCCTGCAGTGGCTTTAAGCTACAAGAGCTAAAGAAAAATCTATGCAAAAATGATATCATGCTTTCACGGGTACAGTGTACTAACCCCATCTATTTCATTTACATATAAAGCATTAAGCCAGCGCTCTCTCTCACACACACACACACACCAGTTTCCTGCAGCGCAATCTAAAGGTTACGAGCACAGTGATGAATCATCAAAACTGTAAGCAGCCTACGAAGAAAAAAAAAAAAAAAAACTGGCAAAATTTTTGAATGCAAAACATAAAACGTATCATACACATAATCACAGCTCAAACCAAACAACCTTGCAGAGAGCAAATTGATTCTGAGTTGCCTCAAACATTTCACAACAACTATGTCTTTCTTAAACAAAGTGTCAACACCTAAAAGTGTGATTGGCCTACTTACAGAAAGCCTTGTTAGACAAACACTAGATGCCTCTGACATGCTTTAAAAGGGGAGCAATGTAGCTCCTCCTCTAAACCTCTAAACCAGAGCATCTCAGCTATGCTTTCAGGAACCTCAAACCAGAATAGGTTAGAGAAGCGCCATAGGTTTGAAATATATATTTTATTCTTGATGATGGGTAATGCACTATAAAGCTGCTGAGATGCATTTAAAACAGAAAGGTGATGATACGCATTAATACACAATGATCCTTCTAGCAGTGTCACTGAGTGTTGCAGAGTGTGATTAGTTTAAATGCTATAGTTCTGCAGTATTAAGGAGTTTAATCACTTTAAAAAAAAGCAATCATTTAGTTTCAGGGGAAGCTGATAAGGTACAAAAAGCTTATGAAAGTACAGGTTTTTAAATGGAATACTTACGGTTTGACCCTAATTAAATGTGCATGTTAATTTCTGCTACCTATGTTTACCTCTAAACCACTTCACTAAGGAGGTTTTTAATTTAAGAAAACAAATAGTATTTTTCAACAGATACTTAATTATTTTACTACACTTTTGGGTCCAGTATGTTATAGTAGTTAATTAAAAAAAAAAAAAAAAAAAAAGCTATTCTTACCAGTAACCAGCAGGTGCATAACAGCAGAACAGCAAAAAACAATCCATAGAACTGATAAGCTTTAGTTTTGGTTTCAAAAAGAAATATAATTTGTAGTTTATTAATACTTTCCACATACTAAATATAGACAACACTGAAATATTAAAAGAAGAAGTAGTGTAGCTAATAACAGTACTTGAAGCACATATTTATGTTTAAAGATGTGTTTTCAGTAGATCTGTAATCTTCACATCCATTGGCTAATCCAGTGGTCTTTCAAACAGCACATGATTTATTTCAATATGCAGTCCTGTGTGCCTCCACAGAGCCAGAATCCTCTGGGGGCAGCACACACAGAGGCCTGCTTGGATAACTTAATGCCATGGAAGTCATGTGTGTAACCTCAAGCATTTAGTGTAAAGCTTCCTCCTGAAGCATGACTGTATCTACTCTTGGTTTATTGCCCCCCTGGATGAGCTGTATAAGTACTGCTGAGGTTAATTCAGGACACACAGAGGTACAAGAGCGTTGTGACGTCAGTGGAATGGAATCTGAACTAGTGTGAAAAAGTCAGAACACAAAAATGTGCTTTAACAAGCACACACATGTTCACTTATTAACTCAAAGGCAAGAAGAAACCGAAGATGAGCATGTGTAAATTCACACACACACACACCCCCCCCCACACACACACACACACACACACACACTCTTCTCTCGGTTAAGGTTACAGCTGTTAGACAGCAGCCAAACTGTGTGAGAATAAACACAGAATACATAATCTATCTTGTTTGTACCAGACTGCAGCATCTGCCAATGCTGCTTTTACCTGAAATAACATTTACATAAGAGATGATGGTTAACTCATAAAAACACAGTGAAACTAAAACTAAAGTTTACAACCAAAGAGGGCAAAATGGGTGTCCCAGAACCCGTTCTCTCTCAACATCATCATTTACAATGCCTGACAGTCCAAGCTCTGTCAAACATCACATCATGCCCTCACATCTTACATTTATTGCTCTGTTAGTAGTGCTTTAACATCTATTGTAAATAGCCTAGTGCAGAATTAGAGCATTATAAATCGAAACTTTGTAGAAAGACAACAGCAGCCAGAGCTGAATTTATTTTGTGCGCTGACAGACTTAGTTAATAAACCTTAATTTTCAAACAGCCATAAAAATCTAACAGTCGCTCCAATTCACTGCACACAATGTTGATTTTGGGGGAAAAAAACAAACAAAAACCCCCCCTCTGCAGTCACAATCACACTTGCACCATTTAGATTACATTAACCATTAACTTGCAGATAAATTGCTTCACTTTTTTTTCATTGCAAACCTCCGAATTGCAGAGGTTCCCCAAATAGATTCAAGCACCTACATGAACTGTAAAGTCCCATTCACAACATCGGAATGTGATTAGATCTAGGCCATACTGCTCTGAAGAGAGCTGAGCTATGGAATGTCTTATATCCTGTGCCAGTGTCTCAAACACCAGGGGAGTGATGCACCAGAGATGAGGCTGTGTGCAGTGTGGGAACTTCAGGGTCCCATTAATCTAGCCTTCAGATGTGCAAACACGCAACCTAAAGGCCACAGGATGTGTGGTTCTTCCTTTTCTAAAAACATACTAGGAGGAGGATCACAATAGAGTTGCATCGATGTAAGGAATCAATCTGTGAGAAGTGTTACAAAGGAGGTTTGAACGCAGGTCTGAAAAGACAACAAACTGACATTCTGTTTAAAAAAAAAAAAAAACATGACAAAAGTTAAAAGCACTCACAAAACCACAGGAATTTACTGCAGAATTTTCCTTGAGTGCTTATGTAGTCACGTCCCCAGCAGGTCCATAACAGCAGAACAGCAAAAAACAATCCTTAGAACTGATAAGCTTTAGTTTTGGTTTCAAAATTTACACACTAAATGTAAACAATGTGTTTCTAAGAATTCACAAATTCTTAGAAAATAAACCTAAAGACCTTGAAACTTCAAAACATGAATAGAATGTGCAAGTCTGATGACCACAAAGACAACAGGGATGAAGAACATGTAGAGTAGGAGAGTGGCAAGTAAGGACTACTTTCTATAAAAATATGATGGAAATTCAGACACTGCTTCAGGAAACACATTCTCAATTTATCTCCTCACGGAAACCCAAAATAATGCATCTGATTTTCCTCAGACAACCCCATCTAACAAAGCGACAGCATCAACTTACGTTCAAAGTCAGAGTCTTCATCTTCCTCCTCCTCACCGTTGGACTCCGTCTGCATGGGCTCCCCATCAAACACCACTTTCCCCGGTTTACCGCTAATGTCGGATCCATCCTGATTTCTGGAGTCCCGCATACGGGTGAAGTACTGTACAGCAAAATCAACCAGGTCTGTTGGCCTTTGACGCAGCACCTCCACGGTGTAGCCCTGTAGCAGTTCTGTCAATCCCACCGGTATCTGAATACTCATGGCTGTGTTTGGCTTGTTGGTAGCTCCTAGATATCTAAAACAAGATGAAACAAAAAGACAGGAAAATTGGATTTATTTGATTGTATGCTGCTTTTGACCGCTGCTGCCTATAGTAATTTCTTGGCATCAATTTGTGGACAATTTATTAAACCATTTTTAGGTTTTAAATTTTGACAAAATTTATAACTTCTTCTTACAGCGCTGTTTACGAAAGTACACAATATGTCAATGACATAGGTTTAAGTTGAAAAAATGTTGTTCAGGAGGTGGTTATATACCACAAAGGTGGTATATAAAAGACAAAATCAAAAACCTTTCAAACTTGTCAAAATGGCTTCAGAATCCATAGTAACTGGGAAGCTGGTAACCAGAAGAAACTAATCTGTTCAACTCATATGCTTCTTTTCCTGGTTTCAGAAAAGTTCTAATTTCTACCTTACAGATATTTTCTACACACTGAATGTAAACAATGTGTTTGAAGAAAGCACACTGCGTTTAATAATTGCCAAAACCGATGTAAAACTTAGGAATGGTTTTTAAAATATAAAGCACCCTTTTTTCATTAAGAAGGAACATTTCTTTGAAGAGAATGTATTTATTTTATATTTAGAAAAAGTTCATTTCTTTTCTAAACGATGTCTGCAGCCACATTAAAGTTGGCGACTGTCATGCTGCAGCTGTCTTCCTTATCACTTCAATGCGGGTCGAACTGGATTTTTCAAAGAAACTACAAGACCTGACCAGGTAGTACAATCTGTCATCAACGCCATTGCTCAATTCACAGCATGATGCAAAATCCTAAAACAGTCTCCACTGTTTTTGTACCAACTCAATTTCACTGTGGTAATATGGTCGTTTTTGGCTAAAAAAACCATCCAAAAACCAATAAAATATTGTTTTATTCCCACAGTTAAACATTTAAGTTTTTAACTTTTTTTTTTTTTTTTTTACAAGCTAAATCTCTGTTAGCCTTTCACTACAACAGCATATCCATCTGTTCGTGACAATAAAATCCCAGAGTCTCACAAAAAAATGGTTAAGTTATTCTAATGGAAAGTAAAGAGAAAATGCAGGAGTAAGAAAATATGGACAAATTGTAACAGTATATCATAATGTTTCATAATATAGCAGCTATGTTCATATCTTTTTTTTTAATTGCCATCTTACTTTGTGTTGTACTGGGAACCACAATGATGTCTGTTGGAAAACACTAGATAAAATTGCTTCTTCTTTCCATTTACATGGAATAATAGTGACAACCCTAATGGTGTTGGCAAAATCATTTTCATGTGTCGAGCACTGGCACGTGGTGTGGTCTATGACAGCCTGATTGTTGATTGAAACAGATGTGACTTGTAATTTCAACACAATGCATGCCTGTTAAGGCTCAGTAGGTGATGACAGCCTAGCATGACAAAAAAAAACACACAAAAAAAACAATGCAGACGGGCTAAAGTTTGACAGCTAAAAGGAGAAAGCATCGCGCAGCGTTTTGAATGCAACAGAGTTTACCAGCCTTGTGTGACACTGCTACAACTAAGTGGCGACTTTATCTAAAGCTGAGCTGAGGAACACACAGTTCTCACAGCTGCAGGCGGCAGATAATGAGTTTGCTTAGGGATGGACACAAATTCACTAAAACCGGTTGGGTTTATACAAGTACGAGAGGTTTGAATCGTGTGAAACTGAGCTGTCAACTTGGGTGGGTGGTCGGCTCAAAGCAGCTAGCACATCTAGCTAAGCTAATACTACTGGCAAACAGCTGATTCAGAGCTAAAGAAACAACTTGACCAAACTTGCTGGTAAGCGTTGGTTAAAACGTGATGCCTGTATAAAGTGCAATGAAGCCAAGACTGAAGTGCTGTTTCGACTTAAAGCTCATCAGTGCTAAGCTGTCATGCTAGCTGGAGAGACGAACCCCCTTTAGCTTACGTTATAGTATGGCGCACTGGCTGTGGGTGCTAAGCCACCAGAACAGCGGCAGGCAGGATAAACGTTGCCATGCAAGCGCTGCAATTTGTTTTGGACAGGTCATGTAAGCCGTTTAACAAGCCACTTTCACGACACCAGCTATGTATGAGTCACTTACGTTCACAATTGTGTCTCCCCGGCTAAACAAGCCAGTCACCTCCTCCTCAGTCTTCCTTGTTCTCTCTCTTTATTTCGCCTCTTCTTTTCGAGCCAGTCCCTTTTATCAGTATTCCTTCATAGAGAAAAAAAAGAACACTCTCCGAACGTAAAAACGGCCAATTTCCGTTAGCGCCACCTAACTACGCTAACCTTTGAAGAGGCTAATCTCTCCTGCCAGCCAGGTGTACAAGGATGCTAGCCAAGTTCAGAGGAGGCAAAAATATTATACTTGTCTTCACCGCTGCAGCCCGACGTTTACGCACGGTGAGGGTGGGACTTAGTGTGGCAGTAAGGCTAGCTGGCGGGCTAAGTGGCTGCCCTGCTAACTTGCAACCGCTAGTTTTCCTTTGGCAACTCCGACCTCCGCAAGACACGAGTCAGCTGCTACGGCCAGGTGACACAAAAACCTGCTGCGAGCTCACCGTTCACACCGTAGCACCACACCTCTATTATTAAAAGCTGTCCGGAAACACTGAAGAAATAAACTCTAAACTTTTAAGGTAAGTTAATTTGTAAGGCGGCTAATAACATGGGGAAAAAAACCTGCTAAATTAATAGAAAGCAGGTCTGCTACCCCCTGACGAGGTAATCCTCAGCTCTTCACGCATTGATGAACCGCTGGTTTCAGAAAGCGTGAGAGGGCGGGGCTTCTCAGACTGACAGAACGCAGAACCAATAAAAATTAAGAATGATAGCACGACAGCCAATTGCATGCAACCATGGAAGAAAGGGTGGGATTGAAGGCAGAACTATATTTGTACACTCCAAAAAAGGCCGCACCCACAAAGGTGGCCCTGAGAGCCTGACAGAAATGTTAAATCATATTTATAATTTAAGAACTGTAAAAGTAGACAAAGTACAATCGATCTACGAGAAGTTAATTAGTTCATTGAGGTTCCCATAAAAAAATCTAGATTTAATTAAACTGAAATAACCCCAAACCCTAATGTAACTTATCTCTAAATGAAAGAACAAAATTAGTATGGTAGAAAATTTTCCACCATTTTAAAATAAGTTAGATGCGTTTTTCAGGTAGTTTATATTTAACCAATTTTAAAAAATGAAAAACGTCAGCTAAGGTTCCAGAATATGGAAGTTTACAACAGCATGCATTTTTGTTTCGACAACAATACAAAAATATTACTAATATATTAACTTCATGGCCATAGGACTACAGATTACAAACACTATTTCATAAACTTTTATTTCAGAAATTGACATGTGTTTTATTAAGATGTTTTGTCCTCTTTCAAGTAAATAAATGAATTCAAATCAAATTCAAGCTTAATGCATTCCAACTAGATATGTGCATATCTACTTTGACTATAAATCTGCAATAATCACTCAGCATGAACTGTGCCTTGCAAAAGTATCTCAACCCTTGAAATTTCTTGCATTTTATCAAGTTGTATAAATTCTGGGAAAACAGTTGGAGACTGCAGAAGACTTGCAACCTCCATTGTAACAGCCGGAGATACAATGGAAACCATATTATTGTGGAAACCCAGCTTGAAATGTGATGTTGACAGACTATTTGATTGACTTTGAGCTATTTCAAACAGGCAAATTTTTCAATTTCTAGATGTGTAAAGACTTGGGCGACTGAACACATATACGCACCATTTATCCATCAATGTGAGAGGCAGGGTAAATCCTGGATAGCTTGGCAGTCCATCTCAAGCCAACACAGAGACACACAGGACAACAAAACAAACAAACAAAAAAACATGTATTCCAAGAACAATTTAGAAATTTAGACATACCAATTAACCTAACAGCAATGTTTTTGCACTGTGGGGGAAGAAGACAGAGTATCTGGACACCAACCCATGAATGCATGGGGAGAACATGCAAAGTCCGTGCAGAAATACCCCTGGATGGGACTTGAGTCCAGGACCTTTTTCTGCAAGGGAACAGTGCTCCACATTTTCCAGTGTTTTGTTTGAATTTTTTCCAAGTATAATATTACATTTTTCTCATTCACTTTGTTGTAATGATATGTCATATGACATATCTTTAGTTGCAGGACTACTGATGACTCCTATTTTCCTGCTCACCTTTCTTACCTTAGCTTTCTCTGATTAGTTAGTTAAGTCTTCTGTTAGAGTTCGTAGACAGAAAGAGGTCAAAATGCACTCAGGTCACCAAGGTTCTCTTTAAAGATACTGCAAACTCTCCAGTGAAGTTTGCAGTAACCCACTGACTCCAGTCAATAATGCATTAGCTGCTCTTCCATCTCTATCTCTCACCTTCTATCTGTCACTGAGGTAAAACTGTTGCCATGGTCACAAAGAACCCTTATTTAATTCCTTGAGCTGGTTTCTGATTGGCTTATCTCTTTGTTTTTAACTAACATGGGAAAACAAGAACTTCAGACTCCCCCTGCTGGGAAAATCAACTTAACAAAGCACAACAAACTATGAAAATGACACTTATTGTAGAAATATATGTTTATTTAACACAAATGTTTGAGGGAGTGCTCTTAAAATACACTGCATCATCAATGTAACTTTGCTCATCCTAACAGATAAGATGATTATTTCCTGGACTGTTGAAATCAATTGGTGTGAAATCTACTGACATAAAAATTAAGCTCTGCACTCCGCGTGGGAATACATTTTTCCGCATGTTGAATTCCTTGTGGACCTACAGGAGCAGGAGTTAGAGGCAGTGCATCTTTCATGTATACTGAAAGACTAAAATCAACAAGACTGTGGATTCAGGTCAAGGCTTTCCTCAAAGTGTTTCCCCTTTGAGAATTACAGCTAATGTGGTCCCAGCCAATTCCAAAACGGACTCAAAGAGAGCTGCAAGGCCTACATATTCAGAGTGAGAGCGACGCGGAAAGAGAAATGTGGGACAGAAAGCAAAAAAAAAGGAAACCATAAAAAAGAGTGACAACAGTATCAGCAAGCACTGATATTGCAATATAGCCAGATATGTATAATGATGTTAAACTTAAGCAACGACAATACCCATGGAGGACGCATAACTAAAACATCAGAGCACAATAATAGGCATTTTGCTTTTAAATGTCAAGCTACATGCTTTAAATTTGCAGGCAATTAAACAGTGTTTGACGTTTTGTGACACATTAGCCTCATTATTTTCACAAAAGTAGAATCAAAGCCACACCCAAAACAAATCTCTGAATAGATCCCACGTTCATTCATGTATCGCATGTATGAATTTAACAAGCAGCACATTCATACAAATAGGCTGGCGATAATTATTACTACAAAGCAATGCTGCCATCTACTGGTAAATCTGTATACGACAAGTGAAGAACAGCTGCTGGATATCCGAATACAAGACAGTTTTTGGGTACACACACATCTCAATAAACTGAAGTATCAATGAAAAGTTCAATTTAGAAAGTAAAGCTTATTCATAATATTGATTCAATACGCCGTGTGATGTATTTCAAACACTTATTTTCGTTCATTTAGATGATTATGGTTTACAGCTAATGAAACCTCAAAATTACTGTCTCAGAAGATTAAAATATTACATAAGACTGAAAATAAATATATATATATATGTACTTTTGAATAATTACTTAAAATCTTGGGGGAGGGAGAAAGTCGATTTTTTATTTAACATACGTCTTTCAGTTTGCATATATGGAATGGGAAAACATCAACATTTTTGTTGATATCCAAAAATCTGATAATGTTTTAATTGCTAACCGAAAGTTTAAGAAATCAAACCTAAAAAAATTTCTAGATATTTGTTTGGAATGCTTTTGGAAAAAAAAAGAAAGAAAGAAAAAAAAAAGCCAATTATGATTAAAAAAAAAAATGGAAAGCATAATGTTGACACAGGAGGGTGCAACATACTTACAAATAGAAATTGATCTCCGTTGCTGTGAATCTTTGACACTCTGAAGTATGAGTAATTATCCTCTCCAAAATTTCCAATTTCCAGTGAGCAAAAGCGGGAGCAGAATATAAAGAAGCTGTAAGATCAGAAGTATTTCTATTTTTATGACTAACCTTATGTGACATGCGTCTATGATTTTGGTTTGTAGTTATAAAGTGTGATTATTTTTAATTATGTTACTTTTTCATTACCCTTCCACTGGCTAATACTATCTTAATATACATAATTTGCAGGGACAAGTGCTGCAAATTAGCTCATGCTGTAAGCGTGGGACTGCTGCTTTATTCACTTGGTCCATGCTATTGTGTGTCTGTCCTATAAAATAAGCTTAATAAATAAATAAAAATATTAATTTTACTACTGCTTATTTGAAATCAGAGCAAACCAGGATTTATATGCTGTGGAAAAATCTGCACCATGCAGGAGCTGGTTACTCTCATTACACTAATTTTACTTTTTCAGAAACATTTTCATCTTTACAATAAGTTTTAACATAAAATTGAGAAAAAAAATAACACTTAATCTCAAACAAGATAGAGAATTGGATATAAAATAAGTCACACAGAACAGTTAAACAGTCATGTTGTTTATTTGAAAAGACAATGTGGACGTCGTGAACAGTCTAGCAATAAGTAGATTGACATTCAGAAGAATTTTCAGTGTTATTTTTTTATATTCATCTTATTTACAGTTACAAACTTTCAAATGCTGACACCCGACCAATGAAGTGATTTTATTGTCTCAGTCAAACGCAGATTTAATACCTGAATTTAAGTTGGATTACAGCTTGGAGGACATAGAAGAACACCAGCGCAGGAATATTGAAACTGTCCTTCAGTAACATTACAACATGTTAAAACAAATCAACACAGAAAATATACAAGGAAGACTTAAATATCAAATCCTCTGTGTCTTATAATCCCTACAAATACAATCTAATCTCTGCAGGCTTTGTATTACATCTGGGAATTTTCCTTCATAGACACTTTAAATCCCTTAAGAGGAGCCAGAATGATTCATGGAAAGAGTTGCTCCAGACACATGTGCAAATTAACCAATCATTCAAAATAGTCACACTGATGGAAAACTATATTTTAAAATTTTATTTTAAGCTCCCACAAAAAACAACAACATAAACCCCCTGATTTATCTATTTTTTACAATTTTGATCAACGCTTATGCATCAACTCGGTAATTTAGCTGCTATTAGTCTTAGTAAACTCAAACAGTTTTCATCTAAAGTCTCTTTTTTGGTATTAACATAAAATCGACTTGAACAGGTGTGTAACAAAGCTGGGAGGTATTTAAGTAGCGAAGTTCATCCTGTATCAAAAGGAGCAGAAGCAGTTTTTAATGTACGTCTGCTTCCTTGTTTGCACATTAATAAGGACTAATAGACATAAATTTAATGAGACTGATAAGAGGTACACAAGCAGATGGACATGACAGTAGACGTCAGTAAGTCAGGAGCAACATGTATGTTAGCCTTCATGTATGTTAAAAGATCCTTATTGGATATGCACCAATCAGGTGTGAGCTCGCCAGTCCCCTATTATCAATGAGCCAATCAGGACAAACCATCTGATTCCAGTGTCTACCTTATGGTTCAGTGCAGGCAAACTATTATAATATGCACATTCATCAGCAATAAGGCATAAACAACATTGATAAAACAAAGTTCTAAGTACAAAGGTTTTCTTTGTTTCTGATTAATGCTTAAGATTTTGGATGAGCTCCATACACTCTCAAAACGGCTGAATTACATTGAGTATTTGTTAAACATGACATCTTCATAGCCACATTTTCTGTTTTGAAGAGTAAGATCTCCTTTAGATGTTAAGAACATGAACATGAATTCAAAATTCTGTAAAATTATTTGGCAGTAGTTTCATTTCGCAGCCAGCATCGTCTAAAACATACTGGAGTAAATCCCTTACCGTATAAATCTCCTTAGAAAAACAATGTTTGATTACTGACTACATATACAACAGCTCTATAAGTGGAATAGGTGAACATCAGGATGTCCGAATAGGTTCTGGTATAAAACGTGCATTGACATTGTGTAACTAGTACATACATGCCAATACATAAAGTTATTTGTTAATAGTACTCTACACAAGATAAATAAAAAATAGCTAAAATACAATACAACTGTCTATTTTGTGTGTTATAAATACAAAGCTATTGTACAATAATTGTACAAGGTTTCTTAACAACAGCAAGATTTGAACAGGTGTTCCAAAATTTGTTGTTATACGCCCATTACCTCTTCAAAGACAAGGGTGAAACTAACTACTTTTATTTACTTATTTTTAGCATTCGCAGCAAATTGGAGAAGACCTGTTCAAATCTTGCTGACAGCTTGAGCACAGCAACATGAGCACCTTAAAGGGATAGTTCAGAATTTTTGAGATGAGGTTCTGTTGAAAACCCCCCCCCCAAAACAAAACAAAAAAACCCCTGAGGCCTTCCAGGCTAAACAACACTTCTGCACTATGGTTACACTTCAATTGCCCAGCATTTCTGCTTGATGTGTCCACATTATGGAAATTATAGGACCTAATTATAATTAACCATTTATGCTACTTTTCATTTCTTTCAGACATCTTGACCAGAAATGCTTCACATGTTCTCTAAATGTGCTTCACACTGGAAAATAATTAGTGGCACATTCCCCCCAACCTCCATCACCCATGGACCCATGGTAAGTAACAAAATTTCCAATATTTTAATGAAACTACTGGGTACTCATATGTTTACAAATTATTGTTGATCTGAAGCTGAAAGTGTTTCTCAAATGTTTGCCATTAAAAGTATCTTTTTTTTTTATTCTGGAAAAGTTGTGATCTCGACAATAAGAAAGGCATATACTTTCTTTGAAAACCGTATGATTATTATCATTATCAGGTATTTTATCAGTGGAAAAAGATGCATGTTTTTGATCCTATTTACTGTGAATTAGAGTAAAAGCAAAAACAAAAGAAAATCTGAGATAATATAAGCTGAATCTATAATAGTTTACATTTTAAATTTAAATGTGACTGTCTTCGTGAACTGATTGTGCTTGTGAGTCAAATTTCAACCATTCTTGAACTGTGGTCATATTATATCATTCTGAGGGCTACAAAGAGCCCACAGGCCACCCTTTGGACACCACTGATTTAAAGGCTCATAAAGACAGCATTTGAATGAACTTCTATGGCATTTTTGAGACTGAAGATGTTCTAAGATGGCAGAAATCTGCTTTGGTCTTGTTCCCTCTCAGAGAAACTGCTAGACTTAGCCTGTATCACATACTAAGTTAGACTTTATAAATCCCAAGAAGGTTTGTAAGATATAACCTTTGAATAGAACCTCATTCCAAAAAACATACAAACTATCCCGTTAATGGAACACTTCACAGAGTCTCCTCAGAACAGATTAATCTCATGAAGCTATAGAAAGACTGGCCTTTGCCCCTTCACTCCTGTCATAAATAACACCTCTTTTCATAGAAACAGTCCTAAAGTCGTAAAAGAAAAAAAAAAAAAAAAAAAAACTCAAAAAGAAACAGTGACCCTATTGACAAACCAGCAGGCAGGATGAATCTGGCTTTGTTATAAAAGCCACAGCCCAATTGGGATTCAGCTCTGTTCTGCCCCCTTTTTTTCCCTCCCCAGTTACTTAATATAGAGCGCCTGTCCGAAGTCGGGATCTGAACTGAACATTTTCACATGGCTGACTCAGTGTGAGCAATTTGACCACAACGCATGTCACTGGACGTTGTCTTTAAAATAAGTGAAGCCAAAGATTTTTGACTGTTGGGATGAACAGGAATATAATCTATTGGGAAAGTGCTGGCCTGCATTTTATCGCTATTTAATAAAGACATGGAATATATGTGTAAAAAAATTAGACAAATGTCTGAAGAAAAAAAAAAGGGAAATTCCAACCACACAATGTCCAAGGAAAGCTCCTCATTTGACACAAATGGTGTATAATACCTGCTGTTTAGGATTCAGCGCATGCAGCTTATTATTATTCACTGTGAGTTGATGATGCTTTAGTCTCTTATCTCAACACTCACACAAAAAGGGAATCCTCAGAGCAGCAAATGGACAACAAGCCTCGAGACCCTCTAGTCTGCCATACGATCCACAAAATTAATGAGGATATTTATTTTTACTGAATGATTTCGCAGGAGAGAGAGAGAGAGAGAAAAGAAGAAACAGAAAGCGCTGCCATGGTTACTGTTGGCTTCTTTCCTCGCTTTTTCCTCTCGCTGCATCCCAGTCTCTCTCTCTACCATCAAAGCAAACAACAGGCAGTAATATCCACTCACATAGTCTGACAGGTAGAGCATTTTTTTTTTTTTTTCTAAATTACGCTGCGAGCTGAGGTCATTGTGCTGATGCTGTGCAGCAGGGGAGCCATTAGGAGTTTGAATACAACTGTGGACTGGGGAGCCTTTGTGTGCTGCTGGGTCTGCTGCAGCCTAATCAGGAGGAGATTGTGTTTGAAGTGCGAGCGGTTCTGGTTGGGGGTTAAGGGGTCTGACTCCAGCTGAGAATCAGGAATACATTACGTTTCTGTCTATATCTGCACACAGGGTGATGCAGGTTGAGGGTAAATCTTCTGTGTGATGTGATAATAAATGAAATTTTAGGATACTCACTTGGACACTGTGTGGTATGATCCAGCACTAAGCTGAGCTAAATCTTTCAGGTTTACCAGAGTTCTACATTTTACAGGACAAAAAGAGCGCTCTAAGGCAAAAACAACATCTCTACAATGCATCCCCGCAGCCTGTTGCTGCCGAGATAGTTCCCTGCGTGTGACGGTGTGGGTGTCCATGGACAACATGTCTGAATCTGTGACAGAGCAAAGGCGTACGTGATGGACAGAACAAAGAGCAATCGTTAGCACTCATAGCCAAAAAAAAAAGGAGAGGAAGATGAAAGATGAAACAAAAACGCCAGACCCAACACAGTGAAACGCGGCGTGACTGGAGGAGACGGAAAGTTGGAAAGACGTATAGAACCCAGAGATTCCTCTCATTGTATCACTTCAGCTGGGATCCCCCTGGTGATGGCACATGTGAAGCGCATTTGAAACAAAAGAACTGCTGCTGCAGATAAACATGACAGCCGGTCATCACCATGTTCCCCACACCTCCTGCACGAGTGTCTGTGTACTCTGCGTGATTCATTTAAACTCACCCAACACTAATAATTACAACTCTCCTAAAAAGGCGCATATAAAAAGTTGGTTGTGAATACCAACAATGAGCTAACTGTGATCCTGATGTTGGAGCCCTGACTTCTAAAATGTTTTCTCATTGTGAACGAGTCGAAGCAACAGGTAGCGTCAGCGGCTAATTACAGTCCGCAGGACAGTACGGCGCAGTGTGTATCTGCTTAGCTTACAATTAAAGAGCTACCAAAAATAAGAGTTGCTGTGACATGATTGCTTAGGTGTTTAAAGCCAAGGTTGACTTCAGGGGAGACACACTGCTGTTTTGGGGGAGAACAGAATGAAAGAGGTGACAGCTGCTTCTGTTACGCCTTCAACTGTAGCTTTCTATGAAGAAGTCCATTTTAGAATAATTGTAGTAATTATTTCTATCAAAGTCAGAATAAGACAGCTATTCCAAAGCTTTCTACTTTAAAACAAAGTTTTATATTAACTTCTGATATGTAACTATATTTATACACTTAAAGTGAATTTTTTTTTAAAAGTAGCAGGAAGAAAGTGTTATTAAAAGGGGAAAAATGTCCCATATGCAGTTTTTGTTTACATGATATTTAGCGGACAAACATGTGAAAAATGGAGTCCAAGTTAGATTAGACAAACATTGAACTTTGTGCTTGACATGGAAAATGCCTCCTGTAGAGGAACGAAATGCGTATTCACAGGGAAACATGGTGGTGGCAACATCATGCTGCGGGGCTGACATTTCCAGCAGTGACAGAAAAACTAGGCAAAGTTGATGGGAAGCGTGTGGAGCTATAGACAGGGTCTACCTGGAATAAAACCTTTTATAGACAGCAAAAGACCTGAAACTGAGCCAGAGGTTCACCTTCCAGCAGAACAACTAACCATAGAACATAGAGCCAGAGCTGCAGCGTAATGGGTCACATCAAAGTATGTTCATATGTTAGAATAGCCTAGTCAAAGTCGAGACCTAAATCCAACTGAGAATCGATCCGTGGGAAGACTTGAACTGACAATCATTTATGGCCACCATCTGACTGAACTTGAGCTGTACTGCCTACAAGAATGTGCAGAAAATGTTATGTGCAAAGCTGGCAGCGACCTCTAAAGATCTGCTCTGCAATTACACAAAAGGTGCTTCAACAGAGTATTGACTGTTCAGATTTGTTCAACTTCCCACTTAGCCTCTACTTTGTGTTGTTCTATCACACAGAAGTCCAACAGAATACGTTTCGGTTTGTGCTTGACAAAATCTGACTAAATTCAAGGGTATGATTCGTTTTGCGAGACAGTGGAGCTTCACCCGAGAGAACCACGCTAATTCCTCTCACAGCTTTGAGGTATTCCCTATTCACCAAACAGATGCTACATGAACCACTAACAGTGAAGTCAACCGTGGCTTTAAAGGGGTCAAAACATTTGACCTTTGACCTCTCAGTATGAGGCCCCATCTGCAGAGAAAGTCACAACAGCATCACCTGGTTAATTTGCCTCCTAGAAACGATTGTGCTCACGACTCTGTCAATGAAAGCACTCATTTATTTAAAAAAGGTAAACAGTGCCATATATAAAATGTCTTCAAATCCAGCAGATAAAAACAAAAACTTGCCTGAATCTTCTAGAAGTATTGATTTTGAGCTGTTTATTAGACCTTCTGTCTTCAGACCAAACTTCAAGAAGTCTTCAGACTTCTTGAAAGAAGTCAAGAAAAGATAGGATTTCTTATGAATATAAAATGAGCTCAGAAAGATTTATGGCGTTTATGTTGGAATATTGGAGAAACCAGTTATTGACAGTTTGAGGTGACCTTAGCCATCACCCCCTGGCTGAGATCAGACAGCAACTTGACCCTTTGATGTATTGCGGATTGAAGGACGGAAAAGCAAGTGCTTTTTTCTTCGGATCAGTAACGCAAGGTGTTACATTTGGTATTAGTATCTAAAAGATCAATTCAGTAACTAATAGAGGATAATGTCATTATTGCACTTAGAACCATAGCTTAATGTGATTTCAACTTCACTCGAGCAGCGCAGGAGACCAGGAGATGATGACAAAACCAACACACCCACTGGCTGGACCGCATGAGGCGCATCCCTGATTGTAGATTCTGCTCAGAAATTTTTTATTTTTGCTGAGTTTCTAGGACCAAAGTTTGTGATGGGATCATCCTCTTAAAGAAGATGGGAAATGATGTCAGTAAACCCTTCAGATAGAGAACACGATGGTAGATCAGTGAGCTCAAACACCTCCCTTGGACAGGAAAAAAGTGTTACGCCTCACATGGCTTCAGGAAAGGATGTACGCCTGGTGGATACGGTTTGGAAGTCTCCTTGGAGCGCTGACTGAGTTCTTTTTTTTTCTTTTTTCTTTTATACGTTGGAGATCTACGAGCCTTGCTGCGGTGGCGTCGATGCTGGAGGGAGTCGATCTGTGATCCAGCTCGTCACGTCCTTCAGCACAGTCTCGGCCACTTCAGGGAGGTCATTATGGAGAGCGTGGTATCCTCCTTCAAAGATCTGGGTAAACATTTGGCCACGTCAGAGAGATGATAAGCATAAAACCCCCCTGAAAACTGTTATTGTTAAGGAAAACTAAATGTCTGGGGTGTAAGGAGTAGCATAATTTCAGGGTGCATTTTGGTGAGAAAACTTGAAACTTTTAAAAACCTTGTACTGTATATGTGTGCACTGGATGTCTGGAGGTTCTTCGAAACCTTGACATAATCAGAAATGGCTTTCACCCTCACAAATACTTCAATTTACAAACCTTCAGTCTAATGCAGAAATAATAGTTTTTAGTCACAAAAATGCAGTTAGAAGTCATCATTTAACTAGATTTGATGCCATGGAGTCAGACTTGAAATTTAACAGGTAATCTATTACTAAGTCAACCTATTATGCCCTAAAAAAGACAGAATAAATGTTTGTTGTTAAAAACCCCCCCAAAAACACAGAAAAAATTATACAAGCTTTTATTTTAGCAAAAGCCTGTCTGATTGTTTTAATTGTGCCTTTAAATGTCACTGTAAAAAAATAAATATGGCAGCTGCAGTTTATCCTGAATGAACTGCAGCTAACCAAAATCAGAAAGAAGTCACTATATTTTACCAGTCCTGAAATTGCTGTGCTCGCTGTTTGTAAAATGCACAGAATTTAAAATCTTGTTGATGGTCTATAAAGGCACAGCATGAATGCATTTTAGAGATGCTGGTGATCCCAGGACCAAAACTAAACAGATGGAGGCAGACTTTATTTTTTATTCTCCTCAGCTCAGGAACAATCTCTCAGTTATTTCCTGTAGATCAGGACCAAAATGTTCCTTTTTCCTGTATCTTTCTTCTAAAGGTCAAATACTGTTTAATCAGTTAGTTTATGTCATTTCTCATCTGTTCATTTGTTTAAATTTGAGATTTTTTCTTTGTATGCATTTTTGAAATGAACAATTCTTTTAGTATGTCTCCAGCTACAGTATAGGCCAGAGGCGGGGTACACAGGTCGCCACCCTGTCACAGGGCAACACAGAAAATGACAGGACAAACAACCATGCACACACACACACACCTAGGGAGAATTTTAGAGAGACCAATTTACCTGACAGTCATGTTTTTGGACTGTGGAAGGAAGCCAGACTACCCAGAGAGAACCCACACATGCACAGGGAGAACATTCCCGGACTGGGAATTGAACCCAGGACCTTCTTGCTGCAAGGCAACAGTGCTACCAACTGCACCACTGTGCAGCCCACCTATCTTTGAATGCTGTGCAAATAAACCTACCAGAATTTGCTCAGCTAAAAATATCATGTCACACGTTTTTCTTCCACCTCTCAAAAAAAAGCGTTCGCTTCTGTGCAAACTCAAACCTACCGTTAGTTTTTTATCTGAACTTGCAGCTTTCTCATACATCATCTTGGAGCCTCGGATGTCACAGAGCTTGTCAGCGTCGCCGTGGAGGAGCAGGAAGGGCCAGCTGATGGATGGGATCGCCCTCTCAATCCTCTCGGCCGCCGCCATCAACTGGATGCCAAACGACACCCGTAACCTGCCATGGTAGTTCAGCTCATCATTGTCATATGCCTCAACCTGATGGGAGACATCCATACAAAAGAGTTATGAGCAGAAAGAACAGCGCTGGGCGGACTCCGTAACATTGATTTTGCAGCATTCCTCCATGCTTTGATATCAAGCAAGGTTTTAGAACAACAACAAAATAAATCCCACATGGCAGTAAAATAAACCCAAAAGCACAGCATAGGATTTGACATTTATGAAACACAATGATAAGTGATGCAAACATAACCTCTAAACCAACAACTCATCTACACAGTATGTGTTTGATTTAGTTATGTTTTGTGAAATCTTTTTTTTTCTCTTGCTCTTACTGTGTGTGCATTTTTTCCCCAACACACATTTATGGTTTGTTTTTCTTGGACGCTGGTGATTTTTTGATTCGTGTTAGTGAAGCAGCTGTTTGCCCGCCGGCTACTGGAGCAGATAGCCTGACTAACATCAGATTGTTGGAATACCAGTGTTACTACTTAAACAGCACAACAACAAAAACCTATCATATTCCATGTGACTGTGAAACTACTGCATTTAGACGGTGATTCTTACACTTGTCATAAATTGCGGTTCAGAGGTGGTGAGGTAGAAGCAGTAGACCCAGGCATGGAGAGTAAATGATGGTTTAATGATGAACAAACACAATAATCCAGGCAGCACAGGTGAGCAGAGGCAAGGAGCTCATATACTGGCAGCAACTGGTACAATAGACACAACTGCAGGCAGAATAGACGCTAGACGAGGACCCGACAAGGAAACAGGGAACACAGGTGGAATTAAATACACAAGGAGTAATCAGGAAACACGAGACACAGCTGGGAGCAATCAAGAGCAGACAACACAGGAACCTAAATGAACACACAGAAAACTCCAATCCTCACTACAGTTTTGTGATCAACTTGGAAATACAGAAAAAAAACATATTACAATATTTTAGAAGTAACGCATTCTGTCTTAGTATAGAGTAATTAAATGATGACACCCTGAAAGTATACAGTGTTTATAGTGACAATCACATCCTATGATTAAGTGCTGCTTTGTACTGGATGGTGTTTTTACTTGGTATTGTGTGTTCTGATACTTTTGTTTTCATTTGTTATTGTCACCTGAAAAACATCATTTCAATATTAATTGTGGGGTTTTTTGCCTTTCAGTTTTAGTCTCTCCTTAAAAAAATGTTGATTTGATTTTTTCTTAAATGTTGAACTCTACAAGTCATAGCCATTGTTTTTTTTACTGTTTGATCATTCAAAAAAAAAAAAAAGTCACACCAATCAACTCAGATGTGGATTTAAATTTTTCCCTCGTCACAAACACCTTTTTCCATTTAACTTGCCCATTTTTTTTTTTTTTTCAGTATTTAACATTTTCAGTGTTCCCCACATGATAGACAGAATGTAACTGTGTGCTTTCCTTTTTGCAGATGTATTTCTTGCATCTCACACAAGAGGAACTTGTTTTACTGTCACCTCATGCTAATAACTTGCAGTTGCTTCACCCTTTGACCTATATATTCCAGCTAATCCCAGGATTCCAATGTGCGCATACAAGACAGTTAGATCCAGTGGCTTCCATTTTTCTTGAAAGACTCGCCTCCTCTCCAAGTTAGTCATGTCGAGGATTATCTTCTCCATGAGTGGGGATACAAAGAGCTGAAATGTTTATTCGATATCATCAATTCTTGTGACAGCAAATCTTGTAGGTCCAGGAGTCATTTTGATGACATTAGAAGACGACAATCTACCTCGGATTTGGTGTGGTGATGTTGATCGTTTTATTTTACCATCTGACCCGCAACATCATCTTTGTATACAAACTGTGTGCAGACATTTGACACAGCAGTTCATGACCCTAGATGCGAAAAAGTCACATTTCGTGGAAAAAAATGAAAGTGTAGCCTGCACTTTGATCAACACAAAAATTGAAATGGGTCAAATTGACCCGAAACCATAATACAAGAGTTAAAGCCACCTATTGTTGAACACAAAAACTTCCTCTGTCTTATTATAGGAAGTGGAAATAGCAGGATGTGTGGCTGTTGAGATAGATGCGCATGTAAAGTTTCACAAACTTGGATGAATACGTGGTTTCACAGGTGTGTGAACGTGACAGCATGTTTGTATTTGGCTCCCTTGTGGTTAAGCTGAAGCTATTTTAAATGTGACACAAAGTAAATACGCTTTGTTTGTAGTTGCCAAACAGGTGCGGTCTTCATCCTGGGATTGTTCAGAAATTGCTCAACTTCACATGAATGTACACCACTGGACACATTTTCCCATGAGACACACGCGCACACACAAACCACTTGATAATTCAGATACATCAGCAACAGAGCATACCTACTCAGATTCACGGCAACCAGTGTCTGTCTCTCACCTTCGTTTTGTCCCGTGAGACCCATTTGGACTCGATGGATCCCAGAGAGAGGCTCGGCAGCATGTGGTTCAGGAGCTTCGCCACAAAAACCTTAGGGGAGAAGAAGCCGGTTGAGTTTTTTTGTTTTTTCTTTTTTTAGTTTGTTTTCACAATCTGACACCTTCGTCAGGAGAATCCTACTTTGTCTGAACATTTTCCCAATTCTCTTCACATCCGAGTGTTTTGCTATTTTAAGTTGGCACCAATTAAAAAAAAAAAAACAAAAAACAAACAAACAAAAAAAACCCAGATCATATTAAAACAAATATCTAGGAAACAACAAACCCTCTCTGTCCCATTAAAGATTTTGATTAAGCTGAAGTCTGGCTTTGAAAAGATGACACTGGTTGCAGGAACTGAAATCTGATTGTTGACAGCGGTAGGAAAGGAAAGAAAAACATAAATAAAAAGAAAAGAAGTGCAGTTCTGATAATAAACACATAGACCATGAGGCGGTACCTTAAAAGGCGTCGCAGACTCTGGGTTCATCTGGACCATCGGGCCTATCAGGACCACTCCAGTGAAATCATTGGGTCTTTCACAGGCAGCGAGGATGGCGATAGCACCACCCTAAGAAGGAGTAAACATCAGATAAAATGTTAGTTTCAGCTAATTTGTTTTTGTTGGAGTAGTAAGTGCTGGAACTTAAACACCCCTTCCGTTTAACTGTGACTATAAAGAACTGTGAAAAGATATCTGGCTCCTTAAAGTTTGAAATCATCACACAAATTTTAATAATGTAATAATTTAGACAGAAAATTTCAGTAAAGACCCTAACCTATTTTCATAAGATGAATCCAGTTATAAAGGGAACAAAACTATCAAGAATTTGGTTAAGTGTGAAACTTGCCCCGTTTATAAGATCATAAGACTGGTTTTGGTCTCAATTCATCCCCGATGACTCCCAGAAATGTATCCTCAAGAAAATTAAACAGCGTATGTCTGACAATATGAAGTAGGCTCAAAGATCTTAAAAAGCAACACATCATTTCGTCATGAAGAAACTGAAGCACAGATGACAAAGACCTCGATATCTATCAGTTAGGGAGAAGATACAAATCGTTTTCCGAGGTTTGGGTATGAGCCATTATCCATATGTGGAAAATCATGCAACTGTGGTGGATCTTCACAAGAAGGAAGAACCTGACAAAATTACTCCAAGAGTCCATTGATGACTCTTTCAGGAGGCCAAAGAACCCAGAACATCTACTTGCTTTATTTAGTATCAGTGTTTTTGATTTAACAATAAGAAAGAGTCTGGGCACAAAGGCTTTCGTAAGAGAGTTCCAAGGTGAAAGCACCTGCTGACCAAAGACAACATAAAGGGCTGTAAAACTAACATAACACATCAGATAAGAAAAAAAAAACTAAATAAATCATAGCAACAGTCAAGTATAGCATGTTTTGCTTCTTCTGGATATGAATGACTTGCTGAACCTGAAGGAATCATATCTCCTGTTCAACACAAAAAGGCTTGATGGGAATCTCCTGCCATCATTTTGTGATTTATTTCCTGCTATTAATTGTTGTGATACTATTATGTTGTAAACATATGAGGTTAAAAATTTTAATATAACTCCTTTTTTCTTTTTAGGTTTTCTAAAACCAGAAAGAAAAATGTCAATGATATAGTGCTTTTCTAGTTCCAGTCTGCATTAATGTCGACTAATACAGAGATTTTAGTGCCTTCTTCAAATCTTTAGAAGTGAGCTGAAGCTTGGGAGGCTAATTTGTTTCTTTAACATCAGATTTTAATATTCCCACTCAATACAGTCCATTAGATTTGCAAAGAAGTTCCCAGATGTAATTCCATACAAATTACTACATTTTGATTATACATACAGGCTTTTAGTGGATATTATTCCAAGCAAAAAGTTATCCTCCTTTTCAATCACAAGGTAACATTTCTCAGAATAAAATTAGAATAAAAGGCTCTTTCTCATTAGACAAGAAATGTGAAACTTGTTTTCACATTTCTTGTGAAAACAAGATATCTTTATGTAGTCAATAGTTCACCAAGACTATCTGTAAGATAAAAATGCCTGCATGTTATGCAAATAACAGCTTACGTTGTATTACCATGCTATCATGAGTTGTGGTATTAAAAGTGCTGAACGTACATGCTGTCCTCAGAGATGTGCTGGTGATATTAGCAAGTAACGTGGGTAAAAAAACGTACAGATACTGAAAATACAGAAAAAAGGAAACAGATAATAGATGTAAAGTTACGTGATACGGTTTAATATTATGAACCATTTATCTATAACAAGTGATGGGAAGATTCTTCTCCCCTGTGACAGCAATGGAAAGGTTACACCACAGAGGCTCTGATGCAACGAGCAGTGGGAAAATACCAGTAGGTCAAGATCAACACAAAACAATCCATCTTTTGTTTATTTGGGTGTGAATTTCCACCCACCTTCTCAGTAATCCACACACACACTGAGAGAGAAATGTGACTGAAAAGCCCTCAGGGCGAAACATGCACTGCTTCTCTGCTTCACATGAGGACAAGTCCACACTTTGACAGCTATGAACACATTTCCTGTTTTTGGTTTGAACCCTGTGATGTAGGCTGATGATAATTAGCAGCTCTGTGACTATCAGGGCTAAAATCAATTAGCCATGGATGACTATGGTACAGTTCCTCTCCTTGTGTGCAACAAGTGATGGACACACACAGGCATCCTGCTTGGGAAAATCTGTCTTCCTCTCTCTCTCTCTGGTTTTAGAAACTAATTGGCTTTAACTTTGTTTATCTGTGCACTCTTTGTCGGTTGTGTGAATATTCATCAGCTCAGGGCCAATGACAGGTCCACTTCATGAAAAGAAGCAGCACCACAGGAAGACAGGCCATTTCCCACAGGAGAACATGTCCGCTTGCAAACACGCACATTTCTTTTGGAAACGAGAAGCCTGTTTCTTCTATGTTTTGTTTCCTGTTATATCTTCCTGAATCCCTCCTCATATCGACAGTAAAATGTCCATGTGTGAGAACAAACAAAGAAAAAAAAAATTGCACAATGCCTGAAATATCACTCTACTTCAGGGTGAGAATGTATTCAGTTTTATTTAACACCCAACATATGTGATTCTTCTAATATTTTTAAAGAAGAAAAAGTTGTATTTTCCCCAGAGGTTTGATACAGGTATAAAAGAGGAAGCACTAGAAGCAGGACTGAGACAGTGAAGCTTTTTCAAACACTGCCTACTGCTCACCTTACACTCGCTTCCTCTAACACTTTGGGCAGTGAATGCAGGTAATGTCCCACTGCTCTGACGCCCTGACTTAACCTGTACAAAAACTGCCTGATGAGCAAACATACATATAGTCTGCGTATTTCACAGCTTGATTACTCTAAATAGAGCAAGTACACTGCTAATAGCTGAGCAAGTTACATTTAGAAATGTACTTATATTATCATTTTTAAAAGTTTAATAACTATTGGAAACAGACAGAAGGTGGCCAGCACTAATTCATTAAATCTTTATTTAAAAAAAGGGCTAAATCTACGAAACTGGAGAAAAGTTTTAACTAAAAATGTGCAAACTAGTTCTTAGGTTAAGCTTAGATATGAGAAATAAAAGAACATTTTTAAATATTATTTTCTTTACTGTTGCTGCAAGGCAACAGTAAAGAAGCCTCATAGGTTAAGATCATAGGTTATAATCTTGGCCTGAGGTCTTTCTGTGCGGTGCTTACACGCGTGGGTTGTTTTTGTTTTTGTCGGTCCAGCGTCACGCCCAATGACTACTGGAGATAGGAACCAGTTCAAGACTTCAAGGATGAGCAGGTTTAGAAGAGGGATGGATAGATGGATGCAAAAATGAAAAAGTATTAAAAAAAATGCTAAAATTATGACATTACAAAAAGAGAAATACCTATACCACCAAAAGGACACTTGTTTTTTTAAATTGAGAAAACAGAAAGTAAAATACTGAGAAACACATCAGAACATCATGTAAGAACAAGCAAGAGAGAAATGTACAAGACAATAAAGAAAAATAATATGCTGATACCCGGGATGCCAGGAAAGCCTGTTGTAAAAAGAGGAGTCTTCTTTGCCACTCTTATCTCATTTTCTATGGTAGTTTTTCCGCTTTAAATAATATATTTTTATGAATAATAGTAATAAAAAAGAAACATAGAGCCACAATAACAATTCCAGTAACCACGTTGGCAAAAGGCTGAATGTCAGATACATACAGAGGAAAAGGATGAGCAAATAGACACTAAACAGTGATACACCATTACATAAATAGTTGGCACTTGGAAAATTAGACAATTCGGCCAATTGCCAAAATTTCGGCTACAGAGGGGAAAAAAATCTTTAGCTGGAGGGAGAAGAAGAAGCTTGGGAAGTAGAAACATCCTGGAACGATCCTATGATCTCATACAAAACAGCTGAAATTCCTTAGTGCCAGCTCAAATAGGGAACATGCAGAGAGTTCACAGTGCTGAAGCTGAGGCTTAGGATATATATTTGAAATCTAGAGCTCTCCAGAGATTGATCACATAACAGACTAGAAATTTATGGTTCTAAAACAAGCTAAAACAAGATACGAAGTAAATCCTAAACTACCGTTTCTCCAGTAAAGGACCACATATTTCTACCCATGCATCTGAACTGAGTAAATACAAAGGAGTGAGAAACCTGTCTGGATTCATACCCCATCAATTACTTTTGTCCAGGACCAAATTGCTAAAAAAAAAAAAAATACAATCCTAATGGAATCCCTTATTGTGTTTTCTCTCAATTTGAACAAAAAGGTGCTTCTGCAGTTGTTGGTTCTGGATCCTGCAACCTCCATCACAATGTCAGCACACATACTGGAGTCTACAGATGGTTCATTGTCTTGTAGTTTTTACGTCATTCAACGCCTTTTTAAAACAGATTCATGTACACACAGAGGAGCAGAGGAACAGGCTAATGGAAACAGGATGCATCACTACAACACTGGGAAGCTGGAGAGTGAGGCCTGTGAAAACACGCTGACATAACACTGATCATGGGCTTGGTTTCCGTAACACCCAGTCTGGGGCTTTGTTGCTTTTAAGAAAAAGATAAAGGAGGACTGGAATGAAAATAGAGTGAGGTGTTAGGAGGGTGAGGAATAATAAAAGAAGAATCTGATGGCTACAAGTTGGTGGATTAACAGTACAGGCTGATGTGGCAGATATCTGCATAAAACCACAACCGCCCGCCCCCCAAACCATCACATGAAAAACTAAGACACTGAGCAAACGTAGGGAAATATCAGAGAAGAAGAAATGTAAAGATAAACAACCATGGGGTGATACGGTCTTAAACTTTGTTCTGATTTTTAGACACTCTACTGCCTTCGTCCATGACCACACAGCAAGAGTATATATTTACAGCCCAAGCTTTAAAGCATAAAAGAAAAAGCATCCCTAGATGCTCCTTTAAACAATGAGCTATGCAAGCCGAAACCAATTCACATTAATCAAGTGGTGCTAAAAGCTTCCGAAGCTCAACTTACTGCAATAAACAAGTATTCATTTACAAAGAGATAGAAGAAGAGGCCTAAGTGAAGGACAATTTGATTTTCAAACTCAGTAATTATAAGTAGCAGAAAAACAAATCACATTTATTAAAAATGTTTTGCAGTTTCAGTCAAACTTGAAGGCAGTACAACGTACATAGAACTAGTCCGTTCATCCATCCATGGTGTTGGCTTTCTGGTTTTAGCCCCTTATCAAGTCCGGAGGACCCCGAAGCACTTCACACTACAGTGCAGTTAATGAACCATTCATGCACATACTCACACACTAATGGTGGCAAGATACTGGATAGTAGCCACAGCTGGCCAGGGGCAGTCTGACAGAAGCAAAGCTGCCATGCACCAGCGCCACCGGGCTCTCTGACCCCCACTAGCAGGCGAAATGGGTGAAGTGTCTTCCCCAAAGACATCAACATTGGCATTCGATCAGATTTTCCATCTGATCAAATGCCAAAACGGATCCAGGGCCTAAGACTCAATATAGAAACCTTACAGAGGAGTTCCTTCCAGCCTCTTCTATCCAGGATCTTATTCTTTTAGTCATGATCCCTATCTTATGATCATGGGTGCATGGTAAGTTGATCGACCAGTAAATCAAGATCGTTGCTTTATGACTCAGATCATTCTTCATCATGACAGACCAAAATAAGAACGGCGTAAAGGATTCCCCATTCAGCATATCTGTCTCTGTATACTATCATCACTCATCAACAAGACAAGATACCTGAACTTCTCTCTTCTCCCTACCAGTTCGAGGTGGAGACTGACCCACGCCCTGGAGGGAAGAGTTTGCTTTGTTTATCCAGTGCACAACCATGGTTCTCATGGGTAATTTTCTTAAAATGTATCTTCATTGGTTAAAATTATATAAGGGCCAATGCAGGATTTGTCTGCAATAGCCAATTGTTTTGAGACAAGATATTGAACAAACTTATACCCAAGAGAAGGCGACTTAATTATTCGTTAATCTTTGTTTGGAAAAAAATGCTTCAAATGGAGATTGTTTGTTATGATATATTTTTGACTGATATCTAATTCATAACAATTGAGCTTCCAAAGAGAAATCTAGAAAAAGGATGTGTCATGATCCATGTTTTTCTGTGTTTATTTTCGAGTTCTCTGTGTTTTTCTGTGTATTTATTTCTAGTTCTGTG
>CAEFZY010009257.1:0-19288 GCA_903066815.1 Brachyrhaphis roseni | reverse complement strand
ATTTGTTTAATTTAAAAATCAACAAGTCCACTTTTATTAGTTCTATTTAATCTAGCAATGAGTTTACTTGTGTGGCCCCCTCGAGATCAGATTAAGCTGTATGCGGCCCCTAAACCAAAATGAGTTTGACACCCCTGCTCTAGAGGAACTTAAAATTCATTCATAGCGAGTTGGTCCTTAAACATGAAAACCGATGAAACAGTGGTATCAAAGCCGAAATTATGTACAGGACAATTTGAATATCACATCTTTGATCCCAATGAGAGTGCATCAAAAGAGACAATCATAGTTTCAAGTCATGAACAAACCTTGACACCCAAAACAGTCAGTTGGCATTCATATAGTATTGGTTGGGCATGACAATTACATAAATATACTCAAATTAATGCTGGGATTTAAAAAAATAAAATAGTGTGAGATTACATGCACAATAAAATATGATCTTAACCATACTGTGGAGGGCACTGTAATCCATTAAATATGAGTGTTAAAGTACACTCTTAGATTGCTTGTGTTATTTAAGAATTTCTTCGCTTTTTACGTTGAGTGGAGTGTACTTTTACAATCGAGTCACTATTCTGGCAAACCTGTTGTGCACCGTTTTACACAGACTGCAGCAGAAACACATAAGAAAACTGGATATCAAGTTTCACCTGAGATGAAAGCCCAATGTGTCTTGCTGTATCACCACCCACACCAGAACTCTTTGCATTGCCTGTTTTTTTTTTGTTTTTTTTTGCTTGCCTCAGCTATAATAAACTTTCCAGAATTGCTCATTGGGGCACTAAAGCACTTTGCACATGCAGCCTCCCAGGAGGGTCAGTCAGATGCAATAATGGGTTGAGTTCATCTTGTAAATGTAAAACCCAAAAGAAATCCTTGACAGGACATTTGTAGAGGACGTACCCTCAAATGGGTTGAAATCGGTAATATCTCGCCCTCAGCAGTCCCTTTTTCACTTTGTTTTATTTTTTATGTACCATTCGTCAGCACGGTCATTTAAGTTCCACAAGTACTTCAACTTAATTACTCTGAAACCGGTGGGGAAAAATAACTCGAATGCACTTTTATCACTGAAAATCACTCTGCCAGGGGTAATTATAAAACGCCCTTTGTGCTTTTACTCTGTCTTTCAGCATTTTATCCTCGGGGCTGCGTTCTCTGTTCGCCGTCTCTGCTGATCCCACCTTCATCCCCTCTTACTCCGTTGAGAAGGTTCCACTTGGTGGCCTTTCTCCAGGGTGACTGATAGCCGGTCCACAGGCAGACTCATCCACACTTAATTACCCACGAATCCCTTTGAGGGCTAATACGGAGGAGTCTGAGAAATGTGCAATGTCGTGTCCTCTCTTCCTCTCTTGTCCGGTACCGCTCGGCGGACGAATAGAGCCGGTCTAAGACAGGCTCTATTTTCCTGCTTAAATGAAAAAAAAAAAACTTTTTTCAGGAGAGTCCACCTTAAGATATTAGGCATTAGCACAAACATTGCTCAATGTTTATACATTTTTCACACAATATCCAGTCAGACTTGACATTCGCCCCCGTTTGGTTATTTCACAGCAACAGAACTTCAAACCCACAGAGCTGTTACTCTAACATTTTTAGACAGACCAGCGGGTGCTCTGATTGGTTACGGTTAAGCTTCAGTGCCTCTGGGTAACAGCGTTTGTCATGCCAGACTCCCTGAGTGATATTACGAAAACATGGGTATTGGGAGCACATTTGAAATCAAGAGAGAGAGAGAGAGTATTTCTCACCAGATGCCCTTGAAGCAGCACATGTGAAACACCCGTAATCAGTTTGAAAATTTATTTTCATATAAAAAAGACACTATGAAAACATTAGAGGACTACTTTGTACAATCTTATGTATAAAAAGAACAAAAATGAAGGAGAAAGTGAGGGTTTGTCAGTAATAAAATCAGCTGGAATGTCGGATGTTTCGAGAAGCATCAAAGGCTTGCAGGTATGACAGGTAGAAAGGTGGGCTGCGAAGGTTTTGAATTAACTCTACTTGGTTTCCAGTTTGAAAATCTGCCTTCCTGTCCGTCTCGTTCCCAAAAGACAGTAAGAGTTGGAAAAAAAGTTTTTTAGAGAAAAAGGAAAATGGCTCTAAAAGTTAGCATACAGTGTCCACCTAGTGTTATAATAAACATTACAGCACATTTATTATATAAAAAAAAGATTAATAGAATGCATGACAGACTTTTCAATTGGTCAAGCAATATCTCATTTTACTCTTCTGGACCATAAAATCTTAATACCAGCCATCATTGAGCCTAGAGTTCTCCATATACTACAAGACGAAAGATATGACTGATGGAAAGGAAATCATTTACACTGTTGAAAGCGAACCTGATTGCGTCTTCCTTCCTGTAAATTGCATTACCATGGGAACCAGACTTTATATTCTCCCCCACTTTTCTTTTTTAATTAGATCAGTTTGAGAGATGGAAGAAAAATGGAGAAATGCCGTGGAGTAACAGCTACCGGCTGCGGCCACGAAGCTGCCAGACGGACGCTTTGTTCGGTGGATCTGGTTCCTGAGCCTTGCAGGAGGTCAGGTGAAAGTGACCTTACCTTGGCAACCTGGGATCAAACCAGCCTTCCTCCTCTGAGAGAGGTGGAGCTGAAGGTTTGCCTATCAGCTGATTAGCTTGAAAGGTTAGAAGGGCGCAACTCTTGTCTCACCATCTGCGCCGCGCTGCTCTACCGCCACATTAGGGAACCTTAAACAGATGGTTCGAGGGCTGCATTGGAAAATGTCAGGACAAATCGTCATCCCCGGATAATTACTGTTTTGAGCACTCCCCTTCGTCTTCATCTCTGCCTGTTTCGAGCCTCTTTTTAACAGTGTTATTTTTGGAATCCATCTTGGAATCTGCTTCCACCCCGCCCCCTAGCACTTTCTTCAAGCTTTTTCATAAATTACAAATCAGTTCTTCCTCCAAACTTTTACATCAACAACTGCCGCTGTGAACGTCGACAGAGGAATTATCACCCCCGACTCGGACACGTTCTCTCACGAACTAATGTAGCAATAACGGGAAACTGCTGTCGCCTGTTGTAACAACTGCAGCGAGTGTGTATACTGGAATCGTAATTTTTAGCTCCCCTTCGTTCTGAAATGTCTATTTTGTGCTCTCTTTTTTGCAGTGGCTGTGCTCGCAGGCCCAGAGATATAAACACACAGTTTGGGATCCATAGAAACGAGGAATTATACATTTGGCCTTGCTGCTTGTAGCATTAAGATTTCATGCTTCCGAGGTCAGAGCAGGCAATATGAAAGAGGTAGAGATAGCACGCTAAAGCAAAAGCTAGGGGTTTTTAGGCTCTTCAGCAAAAAGGCAAATTCTTGTAAATCAAATTATTACTAGAACTTGGAAATAGAATATTGGCTGTTAATGTGTGTTTAGTCAACATGGGCCCCATCATCCATCTCTTTGTCCTTGTTTCTGGCGTCGCAGTGACTCATTTGGACTGGATACTTTGAGAACAGCATTTTATCAAATGTCAGAATCTTTGATTTTAAAAATGTGTTGTATGAATCTGTGACAAAAACAAAAGAGAAAATAAAAGGAGAAAAATCTATAGGGATGCAAATGTGTGTTTGTAATTTTTTAAGAAGAGCCATTCCAACTAAACGGCACCCATGTTAGCTAAAGTCTCAACCATGGCAAATTTGTAATTTGTCATCATAGTGACTCATGACAGTTGCTGGTCAATTTGACCCTTTGCCATTTAGTACCTCTGCAGTTAACCTGAGTTTTTCAGGTAGAAAATTTTACCTTCTTCTGCAACAAGTGTTACAACGACCTTGCGTCCATTCAGGTGTGTTGCCTCTGCTATGACAACCAAGGATTTCTCATTAGTTTCTGTAATTTCTGAATTGGCCACCATACGGAAACGTGGTGCAGTGACTCGGGTAACTAATGGCTACCAGCTCCCTTTAGAGTTAATTTAGCTTAAACTTTAAAGTAGTCATTTTAGGAGTCAACTGTCCGAAACATGACAAAGGTCAGAACAACATTAATTATGGATTTTTTTTTTCCAGCTTTTATGGAAATACAGTAATAATTTTGTAGACGTTCTTTTTTTTTTTTTTGATAGGATAAACATTCATTTACATAATTCATGAAAATACTTCACTATATATATATATATATATATAAATAAAAAATAAAAGAAATGCCATAGCAGAATACATTGTAAGGGAAGGTACGGAGCGGGGGTACAAAATGGCAAAAGGGCAACTGACCAAGAGCCACTCACAACCCATCAAACCATGCAACTTTTAAACTTTGGAAGGAACAAAGAAGATGCTACAATCTTTAAGACCACTGTGCCTTTTTTTTTTTTTTGTCTTTCCAGACACTCTTGAAATGCAATCTCATATTCATGTGCTCTGTCGTAAGACGGCATTTAACGTTTTATGTGACCTTTGAATCACTTCATACATGGAAACCAACAAAAAAAAAAAGAAACACACTAAGCAGCTCAAGCACATATGAGTGAAAATAAATGAGTTCTTTTGAGCAGATGAAGCATAGATTAATAAAACATGAAACTAAAATCAACTGGTTGTCGTTTGTTTGTTTTTGTTTTGTTTTTTTTCGTGCCCGGACGAAGGGGAATGACGTTTTCGTTCAGTTAACAATAGAAAAGACGCAAAAGTTAAAGATCGGAACGTTACGAGAGAGGATGTGACGGGAGAAGAAACAAAAGTGAGACTAGAAGAAACAGAACCTGAAGACATGTAAAGAGAATGGCACATAATCAGTGAGCAGCTCCATCTCTGCTCCCTCATTCCCTATCCACTCTTGCTGTGACATAAAGAAAGCAAACACATAGGATAGACACGAGTGACTGAATACTTTCATCTTCCATTTGAAAGAATAAGAAAAAAGAAAAAAATAATAAAAGTAGATTGCCTTGGGGGGAGGGACTAAGGTGAAATATTTCCCCTTGCAATATATATATATAAAAAAAAGAATAAGAGTGCAGAAATATTCTTATTTTTCTCTCCCACCCCAAACCACCCTCCCTAAGTCATCAAACACCTGTAAGACATTTTCTTTTATCTTCAGAATAAAATCAAGACCTTTTTTTTTTTTCTCAGAAATTACGTTTTTCATCCGCTTTAAGTTCTTTTAAAAATTGTCTTTAGTCACAGATCTCTCTAGCCCCTGTTCTGTTCCCCCCACCCCTTCCCCACCCCACCGATAGTCTTTGCGAAAATAGAGCGAAGAACAGTCTTCCTTTTGAATATACGTCCTCTTCAGCTGTAAACAAATACAGTATGGGATCCAACAAAGCACATTGCATGAGGCAGGGAGCAGAATGTCTGAGATCCTTTGCAGGAGATCGTACCTATGTAAATCTTTTCGGGAGTCTGCGCGCGCGTGTGTGTATTTGTGTGCATGTCTGTATCTCAACATTATCTCAGGTCTGTGATTAAGGTGAGCATGAGCGTGTCTTCTTCAGACTTCAGTCTGGAAGTCTCCCTCGGATGAGTCCGGTGTGTTCGCTGAGGACGAGTCCCAGTTCTTATTGTGCAATTCCAGACGGTCCTTCTGCTCCCCAGGCACGATAGACAGCTCGGGGGTCATGGTCTTGAAGCTGTCCCAGGAACTTTGGTCCTCGGGGTTGGACTTGTCCTGACAGAGAAGGATGAGAAGGGGAAAGGAGCAACGTTAGGGGAAAAAAACAAAAAAAATAATCTTATGGCTTGAATTTGGGAAACATGCACTGTAAAAACTGCTGTCTGTGCTGACGTGTTTTAGGTCATAGTTGAGTTCTGAAAAAAATACAGCAACGAAGGTTGTAGCAAAAAGTTTAGACAACTTTCAGAATTCATCTTTTTAAATTCTTTCCAACTTACAGAACCAAAAGCATAGAAGCTGCGAAGCGAAGCTGGAATGGATAATCATCTTTGAATATTTCTTTCAAATTACCATCGTGACATTGTAACCTTTAAGCAGCATTGATAATTTTGCAAGGTAATCCAGTAATACATGTTACTCATAGTCTGCGTTGTCTGTAGCCATGCGTTCTCACAGTGTAATTACATTGAAATTATAGAAGAAAAATATTGCTTCCACAATGTGGTCAGAATCCTGAAATAGTGAATTGTAAACCCAAACAAGCTGTTGCTCTTTGGCCAACCAATTGGTATTATCACTTCACTGTAAAACAACAGTTGTGTTGCTACAAACAATTTACAAACAGATGTGGTTCCCCCCAAAAAAATCTGTTAAAAGAAATGCAATCCCATTGTATGTTACAACCTGGCATGTTCTTGAAGCCATTATGTAATTCTGTTAAATCAGTCAAGAATGTTGGTTTGTTCATTAATTCTGATACATTAGAATTGTACATGTGTTTTTTATTAATGTGATTCACTGTGAACAGTATTATGCTTCTCATCATAATTCATAACACAAAAAAATTCTTAACTGAGATCTGTAGTACAACACAATTGTATTTTAATAATGACACAATGGCCTATAATAATCTACAGTGAATTTCACAATGGCTTTTTGTTTTTGTTTGTTTTATAGTTTAGTTCTCTCATTGTGCATACTGTATGTATCCAACCACACTGTACGTATGTTACAACTACATCATCGATAAAAGATTTATGAAAGACTGACTGGGGGCTGCTTGTCAGTCTTCTTTACTTACCATACCAGGCCACTTACAGTGAAAAGGACGATCAATATCAATATCAACATTTTTTTCTTAAGTCGTGCAGAAAGTCATTAAGATCAGTGAGGTTTAAGGTATTCTTGTCTGTCAAATGCCAATTCTGAACAGAAGATAATTAGATTCACTACATTTAGCATTCAGTGACTGTAAAACTAAAATCTCTACCATGTTGCAACATTTCATTCGCTTGCCAAAGTGCATCCTTCATGCTCTCCCACTTAATTTGCTGCTTTCACCTGGTAAAAGCATGAATACCTTCAATGCTTGGGACCTTCAATACTGTATGTGGTCAGCAGATAAGCGCAGGACTGTTGTGCAGCACAATCCATTGTATAAGCTGTGAACACGATTAGGGGCAACACCATGAATGAGATAAGGGCTATACGATTGATATTTCATGTCAACAAATGGAGAAAGGCACAGGGATAAGTGGAACTGTTTACAGGAAACAAATTAAAAGAGGAGGAGATAAGGAGCGTGGTATATTCCTTCTAAAAAAAAAAATCCATTTTGGGGTTTTAACATAGTTTTATCAAGAGAATTTAACTTAACTAAAACATTTACTGCTGTGGCAGCCGTAGTTCCCTGAATGGGACATTAAAGGATACGGATGATGACTCAGTAGAACCTCATATTGATTTACTGTGACCCTTTTCCCAAAGGGACCAGGAGCGCTGAAACCAACATGGAGAGTCACCGGGATTCCTCGTTGTATCTTTTTCACCTCATCAAATATTTATGCTCTTACAGGTTCCCTCGGAGGTGGTGCACAGCTATCCAAAAGACATGCATCATTGTCCGTCAAAGTCTGCAATGGAGAGAGCTAAGATATGGTCCTGGCTCGTTTTTTTCTGGGTCTGCCTTATACTGGAACTATGCAAAGCGCTCGATAGCGGGTAAATGATTAAAACTTGTTTTATGTCTTTGCCTACACGTGAGGAGCATCCCAAAAATTTATTACAACCCACAAGGTCGGGAATTCTGGTCCTAGAAAACAAATTCCCAAATATTACCAAGTGTCATAGCTCTTGCTGACCGCAGTTCAAACATATTCAATAGTGATATGTCTTAATGTTTTAATAATTTATTAAAATAATAATAATAAAAAAAATAGAAAAGGTAATGGGCTAAATTTCCAACAAACTGCTGTTAGAAAATTAGCCAATAAAGTTTGACACAAGCCATACAGTTAAAAGGCAATACTGTCAAAATCATGGATCCTCTTTTTTTTCCTTAAATTTACCATATAAAAATAATTTTGGTAATCCTAACTATTTTGTCTGGTTTAATTTCAGTAAAAAACAAAAAACAACAGAAAACAAACACACGTAGCTAGCTTAAAATGTATTAATAAGTGACCCAATAATGTAACAACTACATCATCGATAAAAGATCTATGAAAGACTGACTTGGGGGCTTGCTTGTCAGTCGTTAGCTGTAGAAATTTAGCTAACTACAAGACGGGATTTTAAAATTACCACAACAAATACAGTGGTTTTTACAAAATTGTCACATGTTTTGTGCCAAAGCCTAACCAACCGACTGTTTATGAAGATAAATGTAAAGCAAAACCATAACTACAATGATATATATACGTATATGTATATATAACAAAGTACCCTTCTTGCTTACACAGCAAAACGCAGCTCTGCATCAGGACACCGTGTCACAACACAAATGCTTAGGAGGTAAGCTGTATTGCATGTTGCGTGGTTTTGCTTTTAATTTGCAAAATGTCTAAATGAATGTTTTTTGGTTTTTCTTCTGGCTAAATGAATTCACCTGACTAGACAACACAACTGCATCGTCTCTCTAATTCCATTCTGCAGTAAGCTCCCTGCAGCTTCTATTTTGATTTCTCTAGATCTATTTTTCATAACTCCCCCTCCCCACCACCACATCATCTTCTCCACTGCAGCAACTCCAAAATATTCACTTGTAACTCATTTTGAGTCATTTGCTCCCTCTGTTCCAGTCTGTCTCCTCATTTGGCACGCTCACGCAACTCACCGCTCTGCAGCAGAGCACAATACCCCGCATCACCCCGCAAACCCTCTCTTTGAGTGTGTGATGATTGTCAGTGAAGCGCTAGGGGGCAATATCTGCCTGATTATCATTCTTCCCACATCATAGCCTGACAGTTTGTAAAATGAATACAAAAGGCATAATCTGGAAGCCAATTTGCATGCTAAATGCTGGCGAAGGAACATTTTGTAATGCAGGCGTGTGGGTAATGCTGCAGTTAAGCCCAACTTTATTCCTGGGAGGCTATGGCTGACGCGATTGTGCTGCTGCCGTGCTTGTATCTGTTCCCCTTTGCCATCTCTGCCTGTCTCCATCCCCTCCTCGCCCGAGAACCCCCCGATCTCATCCCTCTTCGCTATGCCAGAAACCAGCGCTGCTTACAATCAATGAATTCTTTTCACCCCTGGCAAACGAAATGCTCCAATCCCTTTTTCCCCCTCTGTGGTGTGGAAATGAGAAGACGGCGACAAGGTGCAAGAGTGAGGAGAGAGGAAGACGGCGAGGGATTGGAAGTGGGGCATCATAGTCACTGACAACTCTGCCTTGAAACAACAGCATTGTTCCTCCGGCTTGTTCCTCCGCTCCCAACATGTGCAGACACTGAAGTGCTGCAATAATTTGTTTCACCGATTCTCTATGCTTGAGTTGTGCTAGACATGTAGCTTTTACATGCCAAAGTTTTAAGATAAAGTGACTTGCAAAAGTATTCACACTCCTTGAACCTTTCCAGTTTGCCAACTAACAAGTAGTAATAAAAGTATTTTATTGTGATTTTACAAACTACACAAAATAATTGGAGTAATTCTAACTGAATGCCAATATTCCTGTGTACTGTCCCAAAATGTTCATGTCAAAAGTTTGTTTTTAATCCTATAGATTCTTTTAATCTTGATCTACCAACCTCATGGTCTGCCTGCTTTCAAATTACAGATTTGTGATGCTGTATTTTTAGTCCATCTGCCTGTTTTTATTTTAACTTTCCCTTACTTGTACCGCAGCTAAACCTTGGTCTGCTGCAATGTGATTTTGTTGTTTTGACTTCCTCCGTTGCTGAGGAGTTTTCAAAAAAATTTTTACCCATACCTATATATTGTAATCTCATTGTTTTACTACACTTGCCAGACTGCTTTGGACATAGTGGCTCCATTAAAAACCAAACAGCCTAAAACTATATCTAAGCCCTGAGCTGGCAGACGAGTGTGCCAAGTGGAAGAAAGACAAACCGCTATGTCTTTTTAAGACATTGAAAGTTTGTTGCATCATCAAAAAGTTGCAAAAGATGCCAAAACTAAGCATCACTTTAACAATATTTTATCAAACCTGCATATTGTTTAAAACTAATGAATCTTTTCTTATTGTGCCATAGCCTGCCTGCATCGAGCCATGTGGTCTATGAAGACTTTTATAGACCACTTTTTATTCAGAAGATCCCCTCAGCCTGAGCTCAAATCTCTTCTATTGCTCACATCCCCTCAGTCTCTGATCCCTTCTCTGCTGTCTTTGACAGGTTTGAACCTGTGACTTTCCTCACTTCAAGTGATTGTTGTTCATTTGAAGCCTGCAGGGTCTCCAAATGTTGGTGTCCCTAGTTGACTTTTTTAAAGACATTTGAGCTGCAATTGGGCCTCTGGTTCTTGCACTGGCAAATCACAGTTTGTTGTCAGTTGTGGCCTCTATGGATTTCAGACATGCAGCAGTACAACTTCTTTTAAAAAGCCAGCTCTAGATCCTGTAGTTTTGTTTTTGACAACTACAGGTCTTAACTACTTTTCCCCTCCAAAGTCCTTGAATAAACAATACACAACCAATTAATGGTGTTTCTGGAATGGGATTTTCCCATTTTGTTTTTGAGCCTTTACACAGCACCAGATCAGTACTTGTAAAGTTTTTTTTTTCATTACAGACTTGATCAAATTCAAAATCTCTGGCAAGAATTTACAGTACAGGAGGCTCACCATCAGTCTGGCTGAGCTTGAACTACTTCACAAAGAAAAAAAAAAAAAGCAAAGTTTCAAGCTCTAGAGAGCTGGCAGAGACATACTCCCAAAAGACTTGTTGCTGTAACAACAGCCACAAGTGGTCTACAATGCACTAACTCTTATGAGTTTTAATATAAATGTAGACCACATGTTTTGAGAGGCTCTGTAGTCACAGCAGTAAATTTGTCAGTTTGAGAAATGAACGAGTTCTACATGAGATGGAGAAAAAGGGATAATACAGGCAGGTGTGTTAGCAGAAAGCCATCTGCAGTGAATTTCTAAGAGTGCTAGAGACTTTGAAGCTAATGTTTTTGAAAGAAGTTGAGAGGGAACAACAACTGTGTCTGTTAATACAAACAAATGTCTTCTCTAAAATATGTGCTTTTGATTTTTCAATGCAAATCTTAAACACATACAACATTAAAGTCAGTCTATAAAGTGCTGTTGCTGAGTCTGTATGTCTTCCCACTTATCCTGCTGCACCTCTGCAGTCTTATCTTTTTGTTATCCTTGTTGTGGCTTGCTTGTCTGTGGGTGGTCTTTGTGTCCACTTTGCTTGCAACCTGGATGGCTGTTGTAAAGTAACAGGTGTTTCCCTGCTGATAGGTCAGACCAGCAGTGGCAGTGAAGATGGGGAAACAGAAAAATAAAAGAAAACACGAGTGGTTCTCTTGGTCACGGTGCTGACAGACGATTGTGATCATCATACAGTCATTTGTACTCACCAAAGCCCAGCTTTTCCCGTGAGCATGCTCCAATTGATTCACTGCTGTGTTTCATATTGACCACATTGACTGTGGGTCCTTCTTTCCTGCCACAGCATTTTTCAGGGTTTTCTTTGTAAATAATAATAATAATAAAAAAGAAACTTGAAACAAAAAACTCTTTAAATGAGTGTCCTCATTTAATTTGTTTGTGAAAGACAACTAATGACACTGCATGCCGCCAGTCTTTTTAGAACAGCTGCTCATGATGTTGAAAGAAAGGGCACTATAAAAAATGTGTGTAAAATAAAAGTATGCCTTTCAAAGCTAGTTTGTCTTATGGCCATTGAAGAAGAACTAGTAACTATAGATTAAGGTGTAGTAAAGTTGAACAAATATGACATTTCCGGTGAAATTTTCTCACATTTTTAGAATTGGAGTTTGAATGCCATAAAATTTACAGCATGTATTTATTACACAGCTTTTTAGGTGAGTATCAGAGATTAAAAATAAAAAATAAAATAAAATGCAACACTACTGCATTTTCCAATTCAATGAAATCCTATAGGTTACAAAAAATATATATAATCACAAGTTAATCTTTGATGATAAAAAAAAAAAATAATTTCCTTTTCTTGTAGTGTCATATTACTGAAAGCATAGACTTAGAATAAAAAATGTACATATTCATCTTATTGCAGCAACAGACGAGGAAATACGGTAAGATGCAAGAGTGAGTGAATTAAAGAGAACAGCTTTAGGGAAATGGCTGAAGAGTTCATACAGAGATATAATGCCATGACACGAACATCTAAAGCAGTTTCTACAAGCCTCTACCACAGCGTCGATGGGCAAAGCCCATCCTTAGCCACATAAAGTCCACTTTTAACTTGAACAACTGAAGTGAAACTCATGTCTGGATGCGGATGAGCAATGGGACTTAGAGAAATGATGGGGTCAGAAAGGTGATGGAGGGGTTAAGTGGGGTTAACTTTACCTTTGTTGACTTGGATGCCCATGGTGCTGCTGACTGTGTGGCTACGATCAAACTGCGACATGACAAGCATGCAACACAAAGGCTCAGTCAGTGAACAAAGCAAATGAAACAGCAAAGGAAACAAAGAAAAAGAGAAGAAATTAATAAAATATAGCAATAAGGCATAAGACAGTACATTGGTTGTGATGTTAAAAAGAAAAACAACAAACTTAAATGACGTTCAAACACAAACAAAATGAAAGCAACATCTAGAATAGAGGAGCAAATTGAGAGGATGCCAGAACACTGCAGTCACATCACAGTTGTCAGTTGGGCTTCGGGTCTGTTTCCATTATTGTGTAGTCTAACAATACAATCTACGTTCAATACTGGCATTATTCATTAGGAAGCACACAAAGTCCATTTGCCCACCATTTTACCCACTTAGCAAGGAAAGAGTCTGTGTCAAAAGTAATAAGGTCTTTCAAAGGAGCCAAAATCTAGTGAATGTAGGGAACATAAATTTAATTAGCACAAAACACTGCAAACAAATGAGCAATCAGCAACATAGGCTCCGTTTGCTGCTGTCCAGCCCCTGTGCAATCCAAGACTGGTTTTTCGAAACAGAAAGCATCTCCAGCTGGTGACTGGGACCTTTTCACCTTTTTTTAATTGGCCCAAGGACACTAAATGAGCTAAATTAACATTATGGCTGTCGGTGCACGAAGCCGGTGTCAGGCTGGTTCCGCCTGGTCTTCTCGCCCTCTCATTAGGAGTCGCCGATAAAGCCAGTCGGCTAAGGCTACACTCGCGACGGCCCGCGGTTTTCATGGGCAATTTGTGTTGAGGGATAGAAAGAAAAAAAAAAACAACAGCTGATGAGTTTATACACGGCACAGAAAAGGGGGTAAGGAAATAATTAAAAACAAGCTAATGAGAAGAATTAATTATTCAATTAATGCCTCAAATGTGCCGCTGAGGGCTGAGGTTGGAGGGAGAAATGGATAAATGAGGGGAGACGCCAAGACTGGAAATGTCAAGCTGTGAGAACGAATAGAAAGGGGAATGAGATATGAAGAGCGAGAAGAGGGCTGGACTTGCTTTATTGCTGGTTTGTGAAATTGAAACCCCTCAGCTTAATGCCAGCAAATTGACTATCAAGACTCGGAGGCTTGTAAGTGCATGCAAATTGCTCTAAGCGAATCAACAAAAAAACGCAGTCTTTATAATTTAAAATAATGCAACTTCATTTTACCTGCTACGTTCAGCAAATGTTATTTTCTACACAGCACCCAAAAAAATCCATTGCTGGGATATTAATAACAGCCACCAATGGCGCTGTGGATGTATCAGTCTTACCTCTGTTTAATACAATCCAATCAACATTGTCTGTAGGAAATACATACCCAAACACAATATTGCCAAAAGTATTGACACACCCCACAAATCATTGACTTCAGATGTTTCAATCACTTCCATGGTCATACATGTATAAAATCAGGAAACTGGGTGTGAAGACTGCTTCTGCTAACATCTGTTAAAGAATAATTAGCTCTCGGGAGTTCAATGAATGTTGTTGTAGTACCTTGAGGCACTTGCAAAATCTTCTTACCACCAAAGATTTCAGTCGCTTGTCCACAAAGTGGAGTCCATTTAAAAGAACAGCAAGTCAGCCGTGAAGTTGTAGGCGACACAAAATCAATGAGTAGTGGGTGGGAGTTGGAGATGGCAGTTCGTGATGAGATGCATAGTGTTTAGAAGTTGCCAGCTGTCTCCAGAGTTATTTCCTATTATTTCCAAAATGCCTGAGGCCTTGAATTAGCTAACAAAACCAAATTTTACGTCATTGGATTAAGTGGTGTAAACTATTTCATTCTGTGCTAGAAGACAGGATGTGTTCTTAACTAAATAAATCCAGTTACTCTTTCTAGCAATCCAAAGGACAAGTCTGAGTTTAATGGTTTGATGGATAATCATAGCCTGACTCCACTGTGCCAAATAGAAACTTTAGCATAGAAGGAATTATGGCTTCGGATTGGTTTGTGGGCCTCTTAGTTCCGTTTAAAAGAACGTTGAACTCTGCAGCGTCTCATTGCAAAGAGTAGTGGTCTGGCATTTTCTAGGTTGCATGTTTGAATCCAGCTTATATTTCATTTCAAAGCATTTTTAGGTATGACACCAAACATTGCGTTGCCTAACAACAGTGGTGAAAGAGTACTGGAACATTTTAAGGAAGATGGGTGAATTTGGATTGGACTGTAGCAGCTCTAGGAGCAGCTAATGTTGCAAAGTTATCTTTGAATAATTTCATGCTTCCAACTGTGTGGAAACAGTCTATCAATGGCCTCGTCCAGATTCAGTGTGACCACTGTGAACAAAGAAAGGTCCAGACAGACAAAAATGTACATGCCTGTACTGAGTCCAGAACACAACCCAACAGATCACCCCTGGGATGAATTAAAGTGGAGATTGCAATCCAGGTTTTCTAGTCCACCATCGGTATGTGACCTCACTCACACATGATCTCCTGGCAGAGAACAACTCATGAACACACTTCTAAACCTTGTAGATATCCACCCAAGAAGAACTAAAGCAGGTATAGCTTCAAAGTGCGGGTATTATTCATCTGTGTGTGAAAACAAGCATCTCAATGCTTTTGGGAAAATAAAGTATTTTCATTTGTAAAGGAACAAATCACCATTTACTCACCTGCTGAATGGTTTGCCTAACATTGAAACTCTGCTTACTGTTTCTGTTCATACCTGCTTTCTGACAACAAGGTAAACACTTTGAAACCCTTTTTCCAACCGTGTTAAGCTTAAACCGGATTTTTCCCCATTATCCGCAGAGGAAAGCAAGCCCTTGTTTCATTTAATCAGGAACACAGCACATGACAGGAGAGTTTCAGAAAGATAAAAACTACATCAGCCAAGCCATTATGCAGTGGAAACTCTTTTGCACACTCTCACACACACACACCCACCCCTCCATCCCACACACAGCATGGCAAAAACACTGCATCATCGGACTCTGCATGCAAATTTGTGCTCTGACCTTCTGAACTCCGTGGAAGGATGGAAAACAGCAGGCTAATTCCACAGCGACAGAGGCCAAGAAGCTGCTCTAAATGTTAACAGAAGCGCAGACACTAATGTAATACGGTGTTAGGTACGCTTCGCATCCACGCCTTCTTTTGCTAACCCCGGATGGCTCCATTTGCATCCTTGTCTCAATTGTGGAATACACAATTTAAAAATGGACTCGATCCATATGCTGGTCATATGGCAGCCTCCAGCAGCACATGTTTCTAAAGCAGATAGTGGTTTGAATTTGCTTTTGTTTTACCATTAGCATTAATGCGAAGCCCCACTCAGTGTCCACTTCAACAGAGTGTTTTTACAAGTATTTTCAGTGCAGAGAGGATGCTTAAATCGGAACAGACAATAATGCATGCATGTCAGTAAACACTTGATTCCAGGTCAGCGGCTGCTGTTTTTGGGGTTGATGAAGTACATTAACACAGAAGTGTAGACTAGTTTTATAGAATGCAAAACGGCTTCATGTCTTGTCGAATTACTAATGTACACTCACCAGCGTCATTACTATCTACTGCTTACCAGTTGGTTCCCTTTTTTCGCCTTTTGAACAGCAGTCATTCTTTAAAAGTACATTTAACAAGGTATCAGAAGTATTCCTCAGAGATGTCACTCCACATCAGTGTCATACCATCAGGTAGACGCTGGAAATGTGTTGACTGCACATCCATGATGCAAAATCTCCCAGCTTTTGCAAAATTCCCAAAGGTGCTCTGTTGGATTGCAATCTGGTAGAGGCCATTGGAATACAGTGAACTCAATGTCATCTTTAAAATGGTCAGTTTGAGAAGACACAATGCACTGTTCTGCCTGGAAGAGCTATCAGAAGATGACTACCTTGCGGTTACTGAGAAGGATGGATATTGTCAACAACAATACGCTGGTTGGAAGTAGAGTTTCAGAGATCTTCAATTGGTTCTAAGGGCCCCAAAGTGTGCCGAGAAAACATCCTGTACATCATTACACTACTACAATTCCTAAATGCTGGGACGAGATAAAATACATCCACGCTTTCTTTTTTATTTTCATTGTTTCTGATTCTGATAGATACATCTAAATACTGAATGCAGCCCCGAGCAATTGTACCTTGAGAGGTCTTGATGGTTCAATAAATGTTTTTAGAGATGTGTAAGTGCAAATTCTTCTAGTAGACTAGAATATTCTGTAATACTCAGGCCACCACATCTGGCACCAGCAATCATGTCATCATGGCATTTAATATTCCAAGTATATTAAATGCCATTGTGGTCCTTGAGTTGAATTAAACCAAGCCATTGCCATGTTTAGATTGCTGAATGCAATGACTTACTGCGGTGGTTTGAGTGAGCCATCATTTGTGACACGAAGCAAACGAGCAACTAAAAATGTTTGTAACAATGCCTATAGATGGTGTATGATACAGGGCAACATTAGTACAGTCTTTCTTCGAGGACAATATACTTAGTTCAGCTATTTTTTTTATTTTATTTTTTATATATAGCGTTTTTTGCAGTCATTTTTGACCACCCAAAGCGCTTTACACACCAATACGCAGATCGGTAGGCAATTTGGGGTTAAGCGCCTTGCCCACTGCCCAGAGGCACATCGACATGTGACAGGAGGAAGCTGGAATCTAACCTACTACCTTCCGATTGCAAGACGACTACTCTTACCACTCCGCCACAGTCTATCTCTAATGTAAAGAACATTTTTAACAATGAGCTATATAAATATTGTTATTTACTGTGTTGTTAACTCTTCTTTCCACTCATGTTTTTCCCATCATTTCTCTGTGTCTTATCAAGGCCTCTGGTGTTGTCGGTGGCAACCACAGACATGACCAGTCATCTGGTATTATTGAGTTCACAGGAGAAAATGAGAGAGTGGGATCCAAAGATGATAATGGAAATGTGAAACAAGCAAAACAAAATAAAGAAAAAAAAAACTTAAGAGAAAGGATGTTACTCTTTTTTTGGGTGCATGTACTGAGGAGAACTACCTTAAAAATCTGTGTAAAAAGGTTTAAAAACGTGCTCATGTTTCCGACATCTACTCATCTCTTCAACACAACCATCAGATCTTACCTGATCTGTATAAAAGGATCAGGTCTTCTGTGGGTGCCTGCTAATTGTTTCCTTCTTTCATTTGCATACATATGAGGTGCTAATTGTTACTCCCTTTTATTCTAACAAGAAACCTAATGGACAGAATATTATGGTTCATGATCTGATTATAAAGTGGGTTTTGAATAGATTGTTTTACAACAGATTTATAACCAAGCTATGGTATTTGGAAATTTGACTCAGTCATAATTAATACAGAGACTGAGACACAAATATGTAAACAAACACGAGAAATGAAAAACAAATGTTTATTTCATTACTTGAGGATTTTGCTGTTGAATCATTACTATACAAATTCAACATTTTGAATGTATATCTACAGATTGAGGAATTATGAATCTTAAAACATGAAGCATGTGGGGTTTTGGAATACTACCACAGCACTATGCACACCTAAAATATTACACCTAATCAAATACAATCACTTCACAATGATGAAACACTGTGACAGGTAGAGCAGATGAAATGCTACATGAAGAAGAACTGTAGTCTGCCACTGTTTGTTGTTATATTTAGCAAAGATTTGTAAGAAGAATTTCCTCAGTGTTACACATTTAAAAGTAAATCATGTTGAAGTAAATGTGCTGTTTCAAACAGACTGTCAAGCTTTCAGCTGCGCGCCTTGATTGTACATAATTCACTGGTTGTTTTTAACCTCCTCAACAGGAGGTGGCCCTCAAATAACAGTGTTTAAAAATAGATTCAGTGAAATCTGGGAGATTGGCCCAAGTTTAATTTGATGGGCTAAAAAGAAATCACTAATGATGGGTTATTACTTTTTCCAAGATGTTTTTTGCCAACAAACGCAAGCACAAAAATTGGAACATCAGATCACGTAGTACCAGATTGGAATTACATTAACACAACAATTAAACACTGAATACTATTCTTTGCACTTTACAAAGTAAACTTTCAAATTCCTATAAATCTTAAAATAAAATTTTATTTTATTTTTTTATTAAAAATTTGTATTTTGTAATCTTATCTATGCTGAAACTGTCAGATCAAATGTAACAGTATGCTTATTCTCAACAAATAACATGCTGCAAGTTGGTCTGTGGTAAATTTCATGGAGGCTTTTTTGAGCCCTTGCAAAGCTATTCCTTCCATCAAATTTGTATAATTGTATTTCTTTTTTCACACAAAGTTCACACATGTTGCAAGTTGGGAATATTTAATCTAATTATGGAATTATTTACTTTGCATAGATTAATGCTCTGTAGTAGTAAGTCGTAAGCACCAAGTGGAGATTCTGACACAATCTCTTAGACCGCATGATTTAGTTGAAAGCAATCAATTTATTTTACCTGCCTTGCCTTCTCGTGTTTTTCCATATAAACTTTAAGAAAACACCATTTCAGCACAGAGTTTAGCTCACATCAGTCAAATCTCCGAGATAGAAAAGTTGAAAGCTTGACAGGCAGAGTCACAGCTACTACTTAAAAAAAAATAAATAAATAAATAAATATATACGGTACAGACCAAAAGTTTGGACACACTTTCTCATTCAATGAGTTTCCTTTATTTTCATGACTATTGACATTGTAGATTCACACTGAAGGCATCAAAACTATGAATTAACACATGTGGAAATATGTACTAAACAAAATAGTTTAAAACAACTGAAGATACGCCTTATATTCTAGTTTCTTCAAAGTAGCAACCTTTAGCTATGATTACTACTTTGCACACACTCTGCA
>CAEFZY010009250.1:0-25604 GCA_903066815.1 Brachyrhaphis roseni | reverse complement strand
AGACTGTATTTCCTTTATGTCATTAAACTCTTCTAATTGTTGTCCCTTCTCCGTCTGAGTCTTTCCAGATTGAAATGAATAGACGATAAATCCAAACTCTGAGTCAGAAATACAAACTCAGATGTTTATTATCTTTCAATATTTTAATAATATTAACAGCTATTAATCATCTGACATGTTTTGGCATCTTTTATTATAATAATGTTTGAGATTTATTATTCCTTTGTGTTTGGATCATTTCTTTGTTGTTTGTTTTCTTAAATCCTGCCTTAAATCATTCTGTCATTATTTGGTTTAATCCTTATTTGAGTTCCTTAAATTAATTAAATAAATATTGTTATTGATAAATATACATAAAATAAAATAAACGTTTAAATAAATAAGTGTCCCCACGAAATAATATATTTCATTAGAAGCTTATTTTATTTATTTATAAATACAACCTGTCATTTGAATAACATAAAATTAAAAAACCATGAAATGTAAGCGGAAAAAAAAATAAAAGTCCCTGAAATATATAAATAAAACATTATTATTAAATGAATAAATAAACAATGAAAAAATGAATAAATAAACTGTTGTTGACAAAATAATTTTCCCATGAAACCTGAATATAGATAGATAGATAGATTTTTAATGGGAAGTTTTATTTATAATTTAATAGTTCTTGTTTATTTTTTATTGACTTTATATCATTCTTCATTTCTTCGTTAATCCACACAATCCACTATCCTTTACTAAATAGTAACAGAAATGTTTAAAAGTAAAGTATAAATGACAACATAAGATTATCAGAACAGGAAGCGCTTTTATTTTGATATTCCCATCAGGAAGTGTAGCTGAAATGCAGCAGCTAGCTTAGCAGAGCATGAACAGCTTGTTATGAATATTTAGACTCGTACAGGTGTTTGTTTCAGTAACGCTAATGCTAACGCTAATCTAGGTGTTTTCCGCCGTCTCAGACCGTCACCTGGCGACCGGCGGCTCCAGGTGGGCGGAGCCTTCGCTGCCCAGAGACTCCAGGTGGGCGGAGCCTCCGCTGCCCCACTGCTCTCGGGTCAGCTGATCCACGGCGGCGGCCATGGCGGTTCTGACCAGCGACCGGGCCGCCTGCAGCAGCTGCCGCTCTGTCGGGTCGGAGCAGGTGAGATGGAGGAGGTGGGTCTCTGCGGAGGCCACGCCCACCCAGCCTTCCTCCTCTTCCTCCTGGGCGGAGTCATCCGGAGGACAGAGCTGGATCCGGATGGACGGTCCGTTGGTGGACAGCTGGGGCGGGACAGATATCTGGACCGTCTTGTCCTCTGGGGGGAACCGGAACGCGGGCTGGTCATGAAGGTCCACAACAAGTTCTGAGTCAAACAAAACCTCGTCCTCTTCTGAGGACACGTCCCGCACCAGAACCTGGTTTATATGAGCCATTTGAACCGGCACTGGTCCATCTTCAGGGTCCGCCATCTCTGCTGCAGGTTCTTCAGGTAAACGCTCCGCCTGGCAGCAGAACATCTGGATCTGTGGAGAACCTTCAGGAATCTGGGTGAGTCCAGAGGCAAACAGTTCTGATTCCGGCCCGGCGTCCTCCTCGAGTCCCGGCGGGTCGGACCGTCTCCTTCCCGCTCTGATGAAGAACTTCTGCAGTTTAGTCCGGAACCACGGAGAAGATTTCCTCCTTAGTGGAACGAATCTCCTCAAAACGTTCCCTATCTTCCTCGTCTCTTCATGCCTCTGCAGCGCCCCCTCTGGTGGACTCGCCTCACTGTCCTCCTGTCTCCTGATGCAGCTCACTGCTGAGGACAAGCCGCTCCACCACCTGCGTCTCCTTTTCCCTGCAGCGCTCTGACGCCCCCTGCAGGTTGTCTGTTTGTCGCTCCCAGTCGATGTTTCCTCCCCGTTTCCAGACAGTTCTGGTTTGGTTTCCTCTCCGGTCCTCCTGGTTCTGGTTCTTCCGAGCAGGAGCCTCAACGGACCCATCGGCTTCCTCTTCAGTCCTCCTGGCTCTCCGTCCTCGGCGGCCATGTTGGGTTGCTCGGCGGCCATGTTGGATCTCCCTCTCGCTCCAGGCGTCTCCGCTCGCCGTCAGCTGAGATGAACCATCAGCTGCTGAGATTAAACTCCTGGGAAGCTGCAGACAAACAGCCAGACGACACTCATGGTGATTTATGAGCGACGAGGCGACGGCAGATATTAAACCGAGTCACACAGAGAGTCAACTCAGCTCGGCAACTGGAAGCAGCAACATGAAAACAATCAACAGATTAACAGCAACTCTGTATAAAAACTGAGAAACAGAGAAAACCGAATCCAGCTGCCAGATTTAGATTTTTCTGCGTTATTTTCACAGTATTTCTTCGCATCTTTAGCTGCATTTCTATTAACTTTAAAATTGCATAATTTGATATTCAGAAAATAAATTCACTCATGGAAACGCGCTAATCTAAAAAACCTTTATTATATAAAGTTTTTGCAGAAGGATCATGTTGTTTTGGCTGCATTGAAGTGAAGGCAGTGGAAAGACTTTTTACTTCACACAAGTCACATGATCAACAACCAGATTTTACTACTGCAGGAAACGATGAAGACAACAGGAAGTGGAAGAAGGATGACGACATAACAAACTTTTCTACGTCCAAAGCAGATTTTATTACTTTTAGGTCAATTATAAGGGAGGAAAATGGAAAAGGAAATTTAAACAAACTTTATCAAACTTTATTATTTTCACTGTAAATCTGAGGAATAAAGAGGAAAAATCAGAATAAAACCGGATCAGAACCTGCTGACCCATCACATCTGCTGCAGCACAAAGTTTCCCTAAGAGCCGTTTCTGTTTTTTCTTTAACTCTGAAACCCTGATGATGTCATCAAACACGCGTGATGACGTCATCAGGCATGAGGAGCGATCAGAGAGGAATAAAGCAGAGCCTCACCTGGTTCCGTCCGGCTGATCCGATCCGTTTCTCCGACTGAGGGAAGCGCCGAGCTCGCCTCTCCTCCTCATCCTCCTCTTCCTCAGCTGATGATGCTGATGCTGCTGCATCGCTGCCTCGGTCTCCATGGCAACTGCACTGATTGGCATTTCACACCAGTCCGTTGCTCAATAAGCTGACAGCAGCGCTGCAGGAAGTGACATCGCCTCAGGGGGCGAAGATTTTATTTCTTTTAACGAATTTCTGTCAGATTTCATCAGAAAGTCTCAAAACAAACACACACACACACACACACACCCACACACCCCCACACACACACTTAGAAGCTACATGCATGTAGGCAGAGGAACGAGATTTAATGCATTTATGTGACAGCAGAGCGAGAGAAGAAGAAAATGATTAAAATAGCAACATGGAGGCAGCAGCAGGTTCTGGTTCTACAGCGTCTCAGAGAGACATGGAGACAAGATGGACGACCTGGACCCGGACCTGGACCCGGACCCGGACCCGGACTGGAGAGGAAAAGGCCAGGAATCATTTTTCCAGTTCACCTGAATCCCTGAAGGACTCAGGAAACCAGTGGAATAAATTTCTTTGTTCAGATTAAACCAAAACTGAAACAAACTGGTTTTCCTGAACACAAAGTGAAGCACGGTGGTGGCAGCATCATGCTGTGGGAGGATGGTCACAGTTGAGCGGAAGATGGATGGACTAAATCAGGACAATCTTGGAAGAAACAATCTGGGATTAAACATGCAGGGATGGTTAGATCAAATCAGCTCTATTGGTTAAAATGGCCTAGTCAAAGTCCAGATAACTGATGTTCTCCATCCAGTCTGATTAAAATTAAGATGTTTTATAAAGAAGAGGACAGAGTAATAATAATAATAATAATAATAATAGATAAAGAAGAAATTTAATGGTTTTAAAGTCTCTTATTTTGTTCAGTTTTATTCCCAGTTTGTCTCTCAGTTGCTAAACAAATCAGTTCATCTCAGTATTTTTATGTTTATTTTCATTTATTATTGTTATGAATGCTGAAAAGTTATGCACAATTTAATAATTATTCTTTTATTTTGGTGGTTTTGGTTCATTTTTGGAGCAGCTCATTCTTAAAATCTAATAAATTAAAATTCCTGCTCGACCTGTCCCTGAACGCAGCACTGTTTGTTTTTTTATTCTAATCATCAAATTAGATTTGATCAGATGAAAAGTTTTCATTTATAAAAGCAGCAGAACTTCTTGCAGCTGAACTGGATCCAGTTTTTCTTCTGTTTCTGTGACTTCCTGTCACACAGGAAATAAACCCCTCAGCTGTTTCACCGATCAGTAATCAATGATCAGTGATCGATGTGCAGCAGGTCTTCATCCTCCTCATTACGTCTATTTTTAAAGGTGTGAGGAAGAGGAGCAGCTTTTGTTTCTATAGAGATGGAGTAAAAATACCCCCAACTGTCCCTAAGCAACAGCGCGGCGACCAATCAGAGCCTCCGCCAGGTGAGCGCGCCGCTCACTGAGTCCGGACCGAAAGGCATTCTGGGAAATGGAGGCAAACCTGGACTGTATTTCAACACGCAGGTTTCACCTGCAGACAGGTGGGAACTTATCAGCGCCACCTGCAGGTGACAAAGGAAATGTTTCATTGCATATTGTGAAGTTTTTACAACAAAAAAACTCAAACAGGATAAAAATAATTCATTTCTGTTACATCTGAGTGAAAAAACTTCCAAATTTTCATGTTTTCAGATGAGCTGATAGGAAAGTAAATTTACTGAAATGTAACTAAATATGATGAAAAATCAGAGAAAAGGACAAATAATAGTTTAATTCTGTTCATCCTAATTTTCAAGATGAATCATTGAGCAATTTCTGTTTTAAATGTCTTATTGCTCTAATAATTTACTTGTTTTCTACTTTTACTCTCCTGTAACAGTTGGGAATTTACCTGGAATTTTTCTGAAGTTATTCTCAGATGCAAACAAAATCCTAATTAATGTTTTTAATTTATCACCTTGAGTAGAACACAGAGATCCTGAAGTTAAAGAAAAATAATCCGTTTGTTTTGGTGAATAAATCACTGAATTCTATTAGTTTAGGTATAACAACATGAATCAGTGATAAAATAAAAGTAATAAATAGTAAAAAAAAATAATAATAATAAAATATAACTTTTAGTAATAATAATAATTCTGCATTTGTTTTGATGTATTTATGATTATTTATTTAAAGCTGCTTCCCTTTGAATGTCTTACTTTTCTCATTCCTCTGCTGCCCCCTGCTGGTCTGAACCTGCCAGTGCACCCAGAGATCCGCTGTCATTTTATTTTAAATAAATCACATTTTTAGCTCATTTCCATTAGAATAATTCATTTATTTTCGACCAAAGAAGTTCCTGAGTAATCGACTCATCGATTGGACGAATTAAAGATCTGCGACGTGATTGGTGGAAAAAGGACATTTATTTACAAAACATTTCCATCGATGAAAAACAAAACGTACAAAAACACGTCGACACTGAACTTCTTGTTGTTATGGTGACACACGGAGAGAAAGACGACAGTCACGTGTTCAGTGACGCCATGACAGGAGCATCCAGGTCATGTGACCTCTGACCCAACAGCAGCAAAGAGTTTTAAAGGAGCATTCTGGATTGTTTTTTCAGATTTTACAGTTTATCTGAACGGGATTATTGATTATGAATTAACACACCTGATCAATTCTGACTCTGCTCTCCTCCAATCAGATCTCTGGAACAGAAACTGATTCCAGGCAGCAAACTTTCAAAAAATACCAGAGAATAAAACGTCGTCATGGCTGCAGAACCAAAACACAGATGAGATGATTTGAGCCTGTAAACATCTGACTGATCTGGTGAAAAGTAAGTACACCCCATAAAATCTGTGCCTTGAATTCTGTCCAATCCAAACAGCTCTCTGGACTTTGACTAGGCCATTGAAACACCTTCATTCACGTTTCCGTTGACGACCCGGTTTGGACCAAAACCCTTCAGGATACAGAGAAGTTTATGCAAAACAAGCCCGCATCCTGACCCCTCCACCACTGTGTTTACAGTCAGAAAAAAGGCCGGCTGTGTTCCAACCTGGCTCATGGTCATGACCTTTAACCTTTTCTTGTGAATGAGGCCTTTAAGAGACCATTCCTCTGATTTCAGACTGAATTTGCTAGAACGTTCACTAACAGGAAGATCTGACATGTTTTCCTCTCTGGAGAATGATGGGCCTCAGAAAGTTTGACCTTTGAACTTCAGACAGTTTGACCTTTGAACCCTTCCCAGGTTAAAAAGCAGCAACACAGCCTCAGGTTGTGAAACTCTGAGGCTGATTTGGATCCATTCTGAGACGCTGAAACGACCAGAAAACAAGAAAAATGCTTAATGGATCCATGACTACTTGAACTAAATATGTTCTAATTTTGTTATATTGTTTGTGTCGATTACAGTGAACTTTAACCTTTAAACCAAACATATTAGTTTTAGCTATAACAATGAGTTATAGCTCATGGTTTTGGCTAATGTTGCTAGCTAGATTTAACACCATTAGCTAGAAATAGCAACATTAGCCACATCATTAACTAGAGCTAATACCATTAGCTAAAGCTAACGCTAGTTCAAATTGAAGGGCTTGACCATTATTCAGTGTTTCTGTTCTGTCTGGTTGCTTCATAGCACCTAGCTCAGGAGATGTCATCTACCCAGGATGCATTGCAGCGTAAACAACAAGATGAAGTCAGTGTGACAATATCTAGAGTAATTTTACTGTGTTGTGTTGAGTCTGATATGTGAAATGTTTCTGTAGTCAGAACTGAGGCGGGGTGTACTTTCTTTCCACTCCTCCTCCAGATCTAGGAGCTGATTGGTCAAAAAGCTGCAGATTGTCACCAAGCTTGGAGCTGCCAGGCGGCCAGCGGTCATCAAGGCACGGCTGTCTGCTGATGAAGAGCTGCGGCCCAGCATCCTCTTCCTCACAACCGGACGCTCTTCATCGCTGTTCCAGGATGAGGATGACGTCATCATCATCATCATCATCATCATCATCATCATCATCAGCTGGAGCATTCCACAAAGTTCAACACAAACCAGAGAGAAACTGGGAGAATGACTGTTTACTCACACACACACCCCCACTCACACACACCTGCACAGGTACACGGTCCCCAATGATGACATCATCATCACTCGACAGGAACGCCGTCCGCGCTCTCCTGGGACACCTCGGAGTCCAGTGAGTAGCAGGAGCTTCCGTTGTCCTGCGTGTCCCGGTTCGCGTCCTCGCAGAGCGCGGCCGAGGCCCCGCCCCCTCCGCCCGGCTCGCCGGCGGCGGCGGCGTCGCAGAAGTGGGCGGAGCCCTGGAAGAGCTGGCTGCAGAGGCGGTTGTAGCGGTGGAAGCGGCCCGGCTTGCCGGTGTGGCTGTACATGTGTTCCTGCAGCTGGCTCTTGTGGGAGAAGCGCAGGCTGCAGACGGCGCAGGCGATCTTCCGTTTGCGGGAGTGGAGCACGGTGGGGGCGGGGCTTGTTCCGCCGTCGCCGCGGCTCCGCCGCAGCTCCGCCGCCAGCTGGTTGGCGAGCACCTGGCTCTGCCGCAGCGCCTCCTCCAGGCAGCCGGCGTCCAGCGGCTCGTCGGCGCCCGGCAGCGGCTCTTCGGCGCCCGGCGGCGGCGGCAGCCCGTCCATGAGTCGTGCGGGGTCCAGTGCGTGGCTGAACAGATGCTCCCTCAGGTCCTCCGGCGAGGAGCAGCGCTCCCCGCAGCGCGGGCACTGCAGCAGCAGGGGGCGCCCTTTGAACAGCGGGCTGCCGCCCTGCGGGCCCCCGTCCTCCGCCTCGCAGTCCTCCTCCTCCACCCGCTCCTGCTTGATGCGGCCGGAGACGTCCGAGTCGTCCGCCGACGTGACGGAGCAGATGTTGCGCAGCGCCGCCTGCTGGTGGTTCTGTGGGACGGCGTCCAGTCCCACGGCAAGGGACAGCTGGGACCGCGGCTCGGGGGCCGCCCGGGACGCCGCCGCGGCCTTCGGGACGCCCGGCGTGTCTTTGCTGGCCAGCTGGGAGGAGATCTGGATGCCGTACAGGTTGGACATGCGGACGCCGTCGGCGGCGGCATCGGCGGCGGCGTCGCCCGGCTTGCGGCACAGCTGGTAGGCGTGCAGGAACTTGATGCCGTCCTGCAGCCGGCTCTGGTCCACCGGCTGCTTGGGACACATCCCGGTGTACATGATGTGCAGCAGGTAGCTGAAGACATCCGGCTGGATGTCGGTGGGCTGGATCTTTATACATTCACTGAGGAGGCAGGAGGTCAGAGGTCAGAGATCTAAAACTATACATCAACTAAAATCTGAGATCATCTGGATTAATTAAACCTCAATAATCACAATGAATCTGAAATCCATTAAAATCCTGAGTCAATAATTTACCATCATATCATCAGTTTCTTCATCCTCAGGTGTTTTACCTGGACTGGTGGATGAAGATCATCTTGAAGTAGTTGGAGAAAGCGGCCAGAACGGCCCGGTGGGCCTTAAAGTACACGTTACCGATGGCAACGGTGCAATCGCACAGGAAGCCGAACTCTCTCTGCACGTTGAGCTGCTGCAGCAGGAAGAGGCTGTGGGACGACACCTCCATGGCCCGCCTGGAACGCAGAACCGGGTCAGAACCCTGGCTTCAGACCGGGTCAGAACCCTGGCTTCAGACCGGGTCAGAACCCTGGCTTCAGACCGGGTCAGAACCCTGGCTTCAAACCGGGTCAGAACCCTGGCTTCAAACCGGGTCAGAACCGGGTCAGAACCCGACCGAGACGACCCAAACAGAACCTCATACTTTCAGTTTTCAATGCTTTACTTTCTGAAAGCTGTGATGATGTGTAACCATGGCAACCAGGTGTCATTTTGATGACTGATTAGCATCTCAAAAGCTCAAATATTACCTGAACTTTGACCCCTACTCCAGCTTCTCTAACCACCAGCTGATGGATTGAAAGAGCAGCAAAAGCAAAGGAGCTGGATTAGCAGAACTAATCCAATCAGTATAAACTGGTCCAAATCCAGATTAAAACTCATCATGGCCATGTGACCATCATACAGCAACAGCCTTCAGTCAGAGGCCTCCTCAGACACGTTGCAACACTGACTGCTGCTGGAGATCCATAGCATCACCGTCCATAACGACTCTATGAACTTTGATGACATCAGTTATGGAAACATTTGTATTTATGAAATTTCAGCTTTAAATTTCAGTCAAATTCTTAAAACTTAAAAGGAGATCAAATTAAAATGATCAGAAGAATTTATAAAACATGATTTTTGTATTTTGTCTCTTTTTAACAATTATTTATTAAGATAATTAAATTCACTCTTTGTTGTGTGATGGAAATCTGGATTATCATGAAAAAATTATCAGGATGAAAAAAATCCTGACTATTGATGTCTGGAACCAAAATCTGGTCAAATCAACTGGATCATTTTATCCACTGCTGGTTTCATAAAAACATCAATACATGTCAATAAATGAAAACATATGAAAACATATGGTTACATTTGGTTATTAGCAACAAAAAAAAAAAAACCTTTGTGGTGTAACTGCTGAAAAAAATTATTTTTTTATAGAAATAATCATAATCAAGTCACAGATATGCATTTGTCTAAAAAAATAGCAGAAAATAAATAATTTTTCATCATAAATAAATATCATAAAGTCTGGATTATTGTTTTATTTTAAACCAAATTCTTAATTCAATTCAATTTAACCAGCATTGATATTTTGTAATGTTACATTAAATATCTCTTTTAACCAGTTTAGAAGCCAAACATGGTGAACAGAAGTGAGCTGCAGCCTGAGGGAGTCCAACCCAGACTGGGAACACTGGGAACACTGGGGAAAAGCTCCGGTACCAGACGGTTCTTTAAAAAACTCGACTCTCCTGCAGAACCTTCAATCAAAATGATCTGTCCCCTAAAACCTGAGAAAGCTGGAGTTTTATTTTGAAGGGCCAACAGGTTAACTCATGTTGGGCCTCAGATTTCTTTGCATCGCCTCTGGACTGTTTCCAGCATCCGTTACCATGGTAACGGGCAGCTTCCTGTTGTCCCTCTCTTCTCTGTGTTTCTGAACACACACCTGAACACACACCTCGCGTGTCTCCTGCTGGGCATCTGAGCTGAGACGTGCACGCGCAGAACCTGAGCGCACCTGTCCACAGCAGGTGGCCCCGCCCACCTCCAAAACCCCTGACCAGCTGGACATGTGACCTCCGACTGAAGGTCACCCGCAGGATGCCAGCGCACACGCGCAGAGGAAGAGGAGCAGGATGAAGATCGAGGGTGGTAGTCAAGCACAGCCGGCGCGCGTGCACGCCGCGTCGCGCCCGTCAGGCTGCAGCCTCCATCCATCCATCCCGCTCTCCTCCACACACACACACACACACACACACACACACACACACGTCCCCATCAGCGACACCGCGCAAACACAGGAGCGCGAGCACGCGCCCCGAGCCCCGCACACGCGCTCGGCCTGCGCTTGTCGCGCACGCGCCGGCTTAATCAGCCTCTTACCGCAGAAACGAGCAGATTGTTTTCAGGAGCCGATTTGCTGCTGCAGACGTGATCTCGCGAAGAGCCGCGTCACGTCTCGCGAGAGAACGGGTCAAAAGGGCTCCCTGGTCACGTGAACTCGCTGTGAAGCCAAATAAATCCTTATTAATAATCAATAATCATCCTAAGCAAAGATTCTGACAAAATGACAAAGATTTTTATTTAATTTTAAAGTTAAAACCTTTAAAACACTAATATAAATGAAGTAATAAATCTTATTATTGTTATTGTTAACATTATTTCTGGCAGCTGGAACCAGAGATTGTTTCCAGGTTTATATGGAAGTCTGAAAATGCCAAATAAATAATAATAATAATTTACATAAAATGTAAATAAATACTTAAAGAATAATTTATTTATATTATTGATATATGCTTTTCTTTATGGAAGTACTAGAACCATCCAGAAACTATTTATTGTAAATAAGAATGTGTTTTTAGTAACTCAGCAAGTTACATAAAGATTAAATTAAAAAATACACAGTTAGATGGAGACCAGCTGGTTGTTTGTCCTAAATCTGGAGCTTTTGATCAAACTCCTACAGTCTGTCTGGGGAAAAGCTCCAGCCTTCATGGCTATTTAACACCAGCCAGTCTTGAAGCACGGTGGTGGCAGCATCATCCTGTAGCTGCCCATCCAACCTGACTGAGCCTGAAGAATGAAATCAGGTGAACCAAGCAGGCAAAGGGTGTGAATACTTTTTATTATCTGCAATATATATAGACCCCTGGTAAATTTAGGTGTGAATTATGTTTCTGATATTAACAAAATGTTTGTTCTGACTAGGAGAGAAAGATTAGGGTGATGGTAAGGAGGCTTTTTGTCACTATGGGGGATCTCCTGTAGAGGTCTGTGCTGCAGCAAAACTATAAGCCTCTAACTGAATACAAAGAGATATATTCATTCTTCTTCACACAGTCAGCTCTACATGCTTTAGAACATAGCTAGTCCTCTTTATAAAACAAGAAAATAAAACAGGACAAAGTGATTTGGTTGGTTTTTTTTTTAAATAAATTACTTTTATAAATAAATGTTTTGCTTTTCCATTCAAACATTTTTAAACAAAGGCAGGTTTTAAACTCATGACAGGTTTAAAGCATCAAAACTGTTCAGAGTAAAACAGCCTCAGAATTTGCTTCTGCCTCCGGCCGGCTCGGCTTGCTAATGTGGTTAGCAGCTAGCACAGAGAGTGATGTGCTTGTTGGAGAACCGGATGTGTTTTATTTTGACACTCTTCAGTGACGGTGAGGCACTTAGTGCGGAAGTTCTGTCATCCTGCAGGAGGAGAGAAAGGAGAGGCGCCGCTTCGTCTCAACTTTCCGCCCGAAACGCAACAACCTGTCCCGGCAGGGAAAAGCTCCGTCTCCCCGGGAACCGCAGCCCCTCCGCCGCCGACAGACGCAGCTCCTCCGCGGGCCTCCGGCAGACTTTGGGTGAGTTAACGACTTCCTGGCCGGTCCGCGAAGCTGCCTGCGCGGCTACAGCGGAGGGAAAACGGCCTGCTGCCGAATGCGGTGGCAGTGCGGGGGTGGCGGGTCGTTTGCGGGAGAGATGTGGCTCTGTAGCGCCGCTGTCTGCGTTAAGTCAGGTCGTATCCGGGACGGATTTTCAAAATAAGTGTCGCTTAAGACACTTGTAAAAAAAAAAAAAAAGAAGAGAAAAGAAAAAAAATTTCGTAAATATTATGTTTGTAAATCAATTATATAAAATATAATACATTTTATAATATTTATTTTAATACTTTCATTTATTTTAATAAGGTAATGTAATTAATTTATACATTTAATTGAATTATAAATCTAGTATAAAGTATAAATCTAAACGTTGTTTGGGAACATTATAAGTTTCAGAAAGCATTTATTTTAAAACTATTTGTTGTTTTCTCACTGCCGTCATATTTTCCCCCAGTCTGTCAACATGTCTTTCTCTTCTGTAAAAACAGTCTTTATGTATATGTATACTAGAACGAAGAAAAATGTTTCCCAACGGAATTTAATATAATTTAATATAATTTTTAAATGCTTTCATTAGGAGCATAAAGGAACCGAAGTTTGAAAAAGCTTATTTTAATTTTATGACCTAAATACCAAAAAATATATAATCTTAATTAATGCATGTATTTAAAAGTTTTATATACAAGTATTGTTTTATTTCTATAATTTATTTGTTGATATATTTAGTTACTTTGTGGTTGGTACTTTCTAGTTGTTAGCTGTAAATAGGGCTTACAGATAAACATTAATACTTGTTTGCCGTGGTGCTTCATGGTTCTAACCTCCGATTAGAACTGCGTGTTGCTCTTTGTTATGATCTTTTACTTTGAAAGTCCTGCTTTGGTAACTTCCTGTGCAGGCTAGGCTAACACCTAGTAGCTTCCCGCAGCTAGTCACGGATCTCCATTTTAGCTTCGGAGCGGCGACGGCCTCTCGAAGCTGTCCGACCCGACCGAAGCCCGTCCTCGCCTCGCAGTGCGTGGAGCTGACAGCCGGTAAGTGCGTGGCGGCTCCCGCAGCAGTTCTGCGGTCGTGGGCGACTCGTTGGGTCTAAAGAAGCTCCTGGAGCCTGAATGACGTTTTGTTTCTCTGTTTTTCATCACGGAGTTCGGAGGCTGAGGAGCGAAAGGAAGCAAAACTTTGTCCAAATATCTGAAAGAAGCACAAAAACATGTTTTAAAAGGATAAAATAATCATGACTATGACTAGAAAGGTAAAGTTATGGACCATCTTCTCAGTGGGTCGGTCCAAACATCTCGCAGAACCAACCACAGGTTTAATGTAGATGTTGTCTCACATGTGATCCAGAACCGCATCATTCCGTCCAGAACTTCTTGTTCTTCTGCGGTCATCGTGATGAGGACATCGTGCCTTCCTGCAGGATAAATCTCTGCTTTCCGTCATTTGGACCAGAACCTCCAGTTTCATTAGTGGCCCCAGTTCTTCCAGAACCTCCAGGACCTGCAGCTGTTCTGTGGACTCTGGTTCTGATGGCCTCAGGCTTCGCTTCCACTTCACTTTTTCTTTTTAAAACTCAGTTTTTATGTAAATTAAATTAAAAATAAATAATTCCTCATTTTTTGCTGTAGATGGTAACATGGCTAAACATCCAGTGAATCTGCTGCACAAACTTGAGATTTGATGAGAGTTTTTCTCTGGCTGCAGGTTTTCTGAACATCAGGGTTCAAGTCCCGCCACAGTCTCCCACTTTGACTAGGCCATTCTAACCCATTAATCTGCTTTGATCTAAACCAGGCTCCTAAGGTTTTAAACATGCGTGTAATGATAATAAATGCAAATTTTAATCATTATTCATGCAATAATTGCATTGAATTTCCACAACTAGAATCGGTTGGATTGGGAACCAGAACTGCAACATTTGCTCCATTTTCAGCTGAAATATTAACACCCTACAGAAGAAAAGTTTGATATTTTTGTAATTTAAAAAACTTAAAATAATTTAAAGATTTTATTATTTAACAACAAAACATTTATTGCAGGAGATTTTCCATGAAAAATGTGTTCAGGGTCATGTGTGGCATCAGTGTTGAGGTCTAGTTGCTAAATATTGAACTGGATTTTTTTTTTTTCAAGGTATCAGAGTAAAGGGGGTTCTCCCACAGATCAGCTACAAGTGTGGGAAAGGTCAAAGGTTATGAAAACTTCTGCAATTTGCAGGAATCTTGACTCAACATGATGTATTCAGATTACTGGGAGATGTCTCACTCCAGCCTGATGGATTCATAGCTGGTTTGTGTCGGTAAGAGGTCTCACTCTGACCAATCCTCGGAGGAGCCTCACATGAATCTGGTTTGTGCAGCAGAAGGTGGTTTCCTGCCCTGAAGCAGGGCTGGAAACCCCCCAGAGGTCTGCAGTGACGCTGTGATGACTCGGGTGAAATGTTGCTGAGTCATTGCAGGACTCTTTAGGCGTTAACCTTGTCTTCCTGTGTCGTCTGCAGGGCGATGGCGAGGCCGAGCCACAGCGATCACGTCCTCCAGCAGCTCAACAACCAGCGGGAGTGGGGCTTCCTGTGCGACTGCCTCATCGCCATCGGCGACATCTACTTCCGGGCCCACAAGGCCGTGCTGGCGGCCTGCAGTTCCTACTTCCGGATGATGTTCATCCGCGACCAGCAGGGGGCGGGCCACCTGGACCTCAGCAACATGCAGATCAGCGCCGAGTGCTTCGACCTCATCCTGCAGCTCATGTACCTCGGCCGCATCGTGGTGGGCAGCTACGAGTTCGAGGAGCTGAAGGCGTCCATGTCCTACCTGCAGATGTACTACATCCCCGACTCGCTGGAGGACCTCCGAGACATCCGCAGCTCCAACCTCACCCCGTCTTCCTCTGCCTCTTCCTCCTCCTCTTCCTCCAGCTCCTCCACCGGCGTCTCTGGAGGGAAGATGATGTTCGGAGTGCGGATGTACGAGCAGCAGAGGTCCACGGCGCCAGAGGCGGAGCTTCTACCGAAGGCGGCGACCAGCAGCAGCGCAGGGCGACCAGCTGTTCCCGTAGCTGCCAGCAGGGCGGCGCAGGCAATAGTGGTGGCAGCGGAGGAGGTGGCTAGCACACCTTTGATCGTGGCTCCGCCCGCAGCGGACAGCGGCGCAGAGCAGCCATGTGACCTGAGAAAGCGACCCGGCGGCAGAAGTTCTGCTCTGAAAGACCGGCCCAGATTCGGCCGGACCTACACCTGCGACGACTGCGGCTTCGTCTTCAGCTGCGAGAAGCTGCTGATCGAGCACATCCTGACCTGCACCAACAGGAAGGCCTACCACCCGCCCCGAGGGAACGCCGAGGGCGACAACAGCTCCAGCAAGGGGGAGAGCTCCGCCTCCGAGAGCGCCGAGGAGCAGAGAGTCGTCTGCAAGGGCGAGGACGACTGGGCCGACGGTCGGGCCGACTCGGAGCCGCCCGTCAGGTCGATGGCGGCCGGCACCGACAGCGAGCCCGGCTCCACCCGCAGCATCAAAACGGAACCGGAGGACGGCCTGTTCCCTGAGATCGAGATGGTGGAGGTGGGCGAGCACGCAGCCAGAGACCCGCTGAGGGAGAGGATGGGTTTGACCCGCGAGTCGGAGCCGGGAGTGTCGGGTCTGGAGAGCTGCGGCGATTCGGCTGAAGGCCACCTGCCGAGCAGCAGCGACTCCGGGATCCCCGCTAAACTCCGGAAGGTCAAGGATGAGAAGCAGGAAGCCGACTGCGCTCCCTGCGAACTTTGTGGCGCTCTTCTGACTGAGGAGGACAAATCCTCCCACTACCTGTCCAACCACATGGGCCACATATGCGCCTGTGGGCGGTGCGGCCAGGTTCTGATAAAAGGCCGGCAGCTGCAGGAACACGCCGAGCGCTGCGGCGAGTCCCACGGCGCCGAGTCGGACTCCCACGGGGAGGATGAGTTGTCGCTGCTGGGGGAGCCTCAGGGGATGGACGAGGGTCTGCTGGACGCCGCCGACCTGGCCTGCCCTCACTGCGGCCTGCTGTTCCAGAACGAGAGCCTGGCGCTGGAGCACGCCTTGACCTGTCACGATCAGGACTTGTTTCGGCCCGTGGCGCTGGAGGATGGCGGGGAACCCGACCACCGCCGCAAACACTTCTGCAGCATCTGCGGCAAAGGCTTCTACCAGCGCTGCCACCTGCGGGAGCACTACACCGTCCACACCAAGGAGAAGCAGTTCACCTGCCAGACCTGCGGCAAGCAGTTCCTGCGGGAGCGCCAGCTGCGGCTGCACACCGACATGCACAAGGGCATGGCGCGCTACGTGTGTCCCGTCTGCGACCAGGGAACCTTCCTGAAGCACGACCACGTCCGGCACATGATCTCCCACCTGTCGGCCGGAGAAACCATCTGCCAGGTGTGCTTCCAGATCTTCCCAGGCGGCGAGCAGCTGGAGAAGCACATGGACGTCCACCTGTACATCTGTGGCGTCTGCGGGGAGAAGTTCCGGCTCCGCAAGGACATGAGGAGCCACTACAACTCCAAGCACACCAAAAGACTGTAAGGCGTCTCCAGTGTTTTCGGGTTTGCGGCGTCTGCAGCCTCTGTAGCGTCTGCGTCTCCCATGGTGTCAGACGTCTGCGGTGTCTGCAGCTCCTGCTCTTAGAAGCCATAAATGTGAGAACAAATCAAGCACTTGAACACCAAAAAGTTGACTTTGAATCTGCACTTTGAAGCTTAAAGCAGAACCTGGACAGGTGTTCAGACTGCGAGCAGCGAGGCTGGTGATTGGTCGCTTCAGATCATTAAAGGCTGCTCTGACCAGAGGGAGGATCGCGCTGCTGGAACTGATCCGACCCGGTTCAGATGATGTTTAGTTCTGTTAGAACCGGGCCGGAACAGTCTGATGGTGTCGCTCGCAGTTTGAACTCCAGCTCCGGGTTTTAACTCCCACAGCCAGAACGGTTCTGATTGGTTCACCTGTGAGGACCCTCTCAGGTGAGGTCACTTCCTGTTTCAGAGCTTGGACTTGTTTTGTTTCTTTTTTTTAGCCATGGTACCGACCCATTTTCCAGAATACTAAAAGTTTCTTCAGATGTTTGGGTTTCAGGTTCTGGTTCTCCTTTGTGCCTTTGCTGTCATATCAGAACTCCAAGAAGAAAACACTAGAACCAGTTGGTCAGAACCGGCCCAGCTGGTCTGATCTGGGACTGCGATGCCTTACCAGCTTCATCTTCATCACTTCCTGCACAGAACCAGAACCGGTCCCTATACTGACCAACAGAACCAACTCAAACCGGTTAAAACAAAACTGTCTCTGATTAAAACCAGGTTGGTTCTGATGATTTCACACATTCTGAGTCGGGTTTCAAACGTTTGGACCTTCAGAACCTCAGCCGAGCCCAGAATCAGCAGGTTCTGTTGGTCCAGATGGTTCCGACGTTCCCGTTAATCGCAGAATCTCCCTGAGGCTCCTGCATATTGTGAGGCTCAAGCAAAAATCAGAACCTGATGGTTCTGATCCAGTGCTGTCCAAACTGCGGTTCGGGGGCCATTTGTGGCCCAAAAATGTTTCCAGTAAAAAATTTGGCCAAAGAGAAAAAGTTCTGTATAAAAAGCACCTTATTTATTTTTTAATATCGTCAATATTTAATTTTAGTGTAAATAAGAAAAACATTTAGTTTTCAGTCTAAATCAAACCCGTTGAGTCCGACTCGTTTTCTGGTTCTGTTGATAAACAAGTTAGAAAACAATGGACAAAATTTAAGAAACTAATTCAAATAAATTATATAGTTTAATGATTTCATTCAATAATTTTATTTATTTCAAATTTTAATCTAATATAAATAGAAATGTATATTTTAATTACATAAAATGTAAAATAGAATATTGTGACTCAATACTTTTAACATAATATTGATTCATGTTGCTAAAAGTTTGAACTGATCAATAATCATTTATCTTAATAATAATAATAATGCATTGATATAAACATTTGTGTCCATATTTATCAGTATTATATATATTTTTGCTTCTCTGCTCCAGTTAAATACCCACAATCCTGTGCTGCGTCACCATCAGTCACATGACCAGATGCATGAAGCTCCGCCCCCTTTACAAACAAACGGCAACAAAATGGAGTTAAATGTCGGTTAATATCAGTTATTGTTGATGGCGATTTATCATCCCTCCCTAAATATATTAATCCATATTATTGCTGCGACTGTTAATAAATTATTATTGATAATTATACCAGGTATTTATTTTTACCACTTAAATTAAAGTATTTTTTGTTTTAATTGGTTGGAGGTAAATTATTGGCTCCTTGCTCACACATTGAGGGATCGTTTCCATGGTAACAAAGCTGATTAGGCATCCATCTAGACCCGGTTCAGATCCCGGTCTGAACCGGGCCCAGACCCATCTGAGTCATATTCATGGTCCGGTCGGTTCTGGTTGGTTCTGGTCGGTTCTAACTGATGGGCCGAAACCAGACGGCAGATATTTAATCTGGTTCTGGTTCTATGAAGCAATAAAGGGGAGTTTCACAAGCAGAACCGTTGGTCCAATTATGGGTCTACTTTCTCTGGGTTTTTCCTTCCTGTCAGGCGTCGTTGAGGCGACCTCTGACCTCCAGAGGGAAAAATCGGCACCAATTTTATTGAGACTTTATTTTTAAAATCAAACTAGTTGAACTTGGTTCTGGTTTTTGGTCTGATCCGCTGGTTCTGTTGCGGTTCCGGGTCCAGTTTTATGGTCTGTTCTGGTCACACAGGCCTTGTTCTACTCAATAAACCAAGTGATCTTCTGTTTCAAGCTGCAGTTTGTTTGAAAATTCTTGTCATCTTCACGTCTGTTTCATCATTAAAAATTACACTTTTTAAAAATTTCTAAAGGAAAATATCAAATATTTTATCAAAATATTTCCACATTAATTTACAAGTAAATTTTCTTATATTTAATGGTAGTTTATGTGAACTTGGCTTCTGGTCCTGGTTCTGCTCTGTGGCGCCCCCTGGAGGCCATAAGGGGCTTTTTATTGTCATCACCTCACGAAAGGAATTAGCAAATAGACCCTGGTGCATTTTGTAGATAGAAAAAAGGAGTAAATTTAAGCCAATAAGCTCAGAAAGTTTAATCTTAATCTCAGATGTTTTCTAGATAATTCCTGAGTTTGAAAAGCCAAATTTGCTGGGAAAAAACCTGAAATATTTAGATTTTTCTCAGACATTTTCTAGAAAGAATTTAGACATTTCTGAGCTGTAAAACTAAAGACAAGCAAAAAAGAACTTAGAAAAATGTTGATGTTTTAAGATAATTCTCAGAAAATTTATAGAAAAAACTAAAATTTTAAGATTAATATCTGATATTTTTTAGAAAAAATTGCAGATTTCTGAGTTTGACTGCAAGTAACTGAATGAAGTGAATTAGCTTTTGTTATAATATAATCTGGTATGTTTGAGTTGTACACTGTCCTTTTCTAAATGGTTCATTATCATCAAAAGTAAAAACATTTGACATTTCAAACTCAGATTTTTTCTAGAAAATTTCTGAATTTGTTTTTTCTTGTAAATTTTCAACTATGCACATATCCCTTCTTTAAAAGGAGGAATATTTCTCTGTTCATCTTTCTATGAGGTCTAAAACCAGACACACTTCCTGTTTCTACCTGAGAGGTCAAGGGGTCACCAGCTGATGAAGCGGCTTTAATCCAGGAGGTTCTGGATGATCCGTTTTGATGGGATTAATCTGAGCTGATCTCCAATCAGCCAAAAACCTCGTTATGCTGATGGGCCGTCGCGCTGATCGGGACGCGACCCGGAAAACATTTGAATCCAGTAAAAACTCAGAAAACATAATTACATATTTCTGCATCGCAGCAGTTTGTCTGGGAGAATAAAGCTGCCAAATTCATACATCAACAATGAAGAGGCAAAACTTCCTGCTTCCTTTCCTCACAGACACTTTAGACTTTATTTCTTTCTAAAATCTCAACAAACGACTCATTTTGAGAAATATTACATACAAGGATTTGTTTTCTAATATATGCTATTAACTGCAGATTTTCCTCAGATTGTATTAAAGTTTCATATTTTGTTTAACAAACGTTAAAAAATAGGCACTGATGTTTTTTATTTGCTGCCTAATTTATTTTTTTGTCCACACTCATTAAAAAGCCATAAAAATATAATAGATTTAGATTTATAAAAATACATACCTTACTTATAACTAGAATAATAAAGACATAAATTATAACAGTTTTATTTAGAAATGCAAACTTAAAGGAAAAGAAGAAAAATTAAACCAAAAAACCACCAAACCAGTTTTAATTTGACAGATTTACACCAACAAAGACAAAATTATGCTTCAAATATAAGGAGGAATTTGGATAAAAAGGCTGATTTGCTCCATTTTGTTTTATACATTTACTCTATTTTAGATTATCAATTTATGTTTGGAATTCAATTTCTTCTTTTGTTTTAAAGATTTAAATGTAGTTAATAATCATCCATTCTCTAACCCCTGGTGCTGCTTCCTCTCCAGCTACAAACCGGGCGAGAGGCGGGGTCACCTGGACAGGTCACCAGTCTGTCGCAGGGCAACACAGACAAACAGGACACACACACACACACTCACACACACACACACTCACACACACACACACACTCACCTAGGGAGAATTTAGAGAAACAATTAACCTCACAGTCATATTTTTGGACAGTGGGAAGCTGGAGTACCCAGAGAGAACCCAGCATGCACAGGGAGAACATGCAGACTCCGTGCAGAAAGACCCCGGGCCGGGAATCGAACCCAGAACCTTCTTGTTGCAAGGCACCAGTTCTACCAACTGCACCACTGTGTTAAATGATCTAATTCAATTCAAAAATACTTAATTTATTCCAAAGGAAAATTAAATAATATAACTCAGATCGATGTTGAAGCTGTGGTCAGGACGGAGCTCCTGTAGCAGTCAGTGTTGCTAGGAATCAGAGGAGGCCTCTGACTGAAAGACGATGATCCACAGTAAAATGTCCTGGATGACATCATCAGCTCTGCTAATCCACCTCTTTTGCTTTTGCCGCTCCTCTTTAAGACTCTGGCTGTTTGTTTAGAGAGATGCTGGAGTAGGGGATCAGATCCTTTGTTTCTGGGATTGTTTAGGTCTTATTTGGATTTTACTAAACTGAAACAAGTCAAAGGAAAATGTTGATGCATGCAAAGCTTCTGCAGTCAGACTGAAAACGACTTTTTATTTAACAAACACTTTAAAAATTCAGTGTTTTAGTTGAATTCTGAATTATTAGACGTGAAACTTTCCACGGCTCCGTTCAGAGGCTGCTGGTGTTTTTTACCTGGAGAACTTTCTGTTCCCTCCAAGTCAAATATTGACCCGGTTTACTGTTAGCAGCTTGTTTGTTGTTGACTGGAGGGTCCGGCAGGGTCCGATTAGAAAGCTGGTGTGAACATTCAAATGAGACGGAACCGACCAATCAGAGCAGAGCGTGGACGGGCGGCAGATTAATGAAAAAAACAGATCAGCAGCTGTAATCTGATGGTTCTGGGGAAAAAAAGCAGAACTCAAACTGATTTATGGTCAAGTCCAAGTCCAGCTCTCAGCAGCAAGTGGGAAAGTAAATACAGGAGGAGCTTTAACGTCGCTCAGTTCCTGGCAATAAAGTTTATTAGTTAGTTTTGGATTTCAAGGTTTTTCTTAAACTCAAATCTAGCAGTTATAGCTCTGATTTGGCTAAAAAAAAAAAAAAAAAGAAATTGGCTTTTATTGACAAAAGAAGCAACATCTTAAATTCAAAAACTAATTTTTGCTGCTAAATTATTGAATAAATAAACATGTGAGCTCAAATATAAAGACATTTATAGTGTTTAATCTGTTATTATTAGTTATTATAGCCCTGATCATTCATGGAGCTTATTTATAGAAGGGAACTGTGAGCGCTTATGTTAGCGTTAGCTGCTACATGTTTAGCACTGAGATGCTAATTTAGGCTAGCATAGCTTCACTGACAGGCTAACTCCTTTTAGCACAACTTGAACATAAGTACTAAATTTTCCAGGGTCCAATCGGATCGAGTTAGAAAGCAGAAATGAACGGCAGCGGATGGAGAGAAGCAGCTTCATCCTCCATGTTGTTGTGCATCAGATTTACGGATGGACCAGAAACATCCAAATACAAAGGTTCTGGGAGGAACTTTTATAAGAAACACATTAAAATCCATGTAATTAATTTCTCAAAATTAATGTATTAAAATCCAAACTTTACTTTATTTAATTTCATATGTTTGTGTTTAGGAATATCAGTGAGTCTGATGGCTTGGAAAGGCCAAGGTGATGATGTCATAGCTTTGTCAGCTTCTGATTGGATCATTCATAACATTAGAGTTAAATAACAGCAAAACCTGCAAGAAACTAGAAGAACTTGGAACTTGCTGAGCTTGAAAGTTGAAAAATTCTCTCCAGAAAAAGACAAAAACAATTTAACCTGGAAAGACTCAGAGAAACAGAGAGAGAGAAACAGAGAAACAGACAGAGAGAGAGAGAGAGACAGAGAGACAGAGACAGAGAGAGAGAGAGAGACAGAGAAACAGAGAGAGAGACAGACAGAGAGAGAGAAAGACAGAGAGAGAGAGACGGTGGAATTAGAAAGTTTAATTGATAATTGAGAGTCTTTGGGCTCTGACCAGCAGGAAGACGCGGTTCTGTTTCTGGTTCTGGTAACGGCCGTCAGAGAGATGCTGTGTGTGAAGATTAGCACCAAATCCTAATCTGAATCCATCCAGAGAAACTTTTAGCAATTTGGATGAAAGTATCACTTTAATTTAAAAGATAAATTTTAGACTTTGTGCTGTTTTCTCTCTGATTCTCCTGATTTATGCAGATCTGATTTCTTTAGCCAATGTTTTTGCTGCAGCATCAGTTGAAGTTTTCATTGAGTTTAATTTAATCAGAGGTTGACCTTCAGCAAGCGACGAGCCGATAGCCGATCAGGAAGGTTGATCTAGAGTAAACAGAACATTTAATCTGTTTACTGATCAGATGTAGACACTGAGGCCCGTTTCAGACCTTATGCAATCGATTAGAGCGTCCACCTTTAGGCCGCATGAGGACGGGTCAGCGCTCTGAACACGACACAAACCATCTGGTTTCATCTCATTAGCAAACATCCCTGATCAAAATAAAGGGACATTTCACTAATTTGTTGGATGCCAGACATTTTTATGGTTATTGAATATTCTTTGAATATTTTTGTTCCTCTTTAGACTAAAGGTATAAATGTTCCCAGACTGGACTTCAAATAATTTGCATTTAGTGAAGGAAAAACTAAATGCAACGCTAGATTTATGTTTAGATGGAAACAAAGAAATTCATCATTTTGATGTTTTTATCACAGTTTGTCTTTATTACTGGTTGAACTAAATACAAATTATAGTTATGGGGTTTTTTTTTTTTTTTTTACCTAAACACTCAAAATAATCTAAACAATAGATTTAAATCTGGAAAAAATAGGAAATTTAGAAAAATGCAGAAAGTTCAACAACAGAGATGGAAGAACCTGAACTTTTTATTCACCGGACAGAAACTGAACTGAACCATTTAATATGTCAGTTCACCTGAAATAAGACAAAACTAACTAACAAGTAGCTTTTCAGCGAGAAGCTTGTTGTAAATAAATACTGATTTTATAAACCTTATACTGTCTCCACTGGTAACAGTGATATCACTGGTAACACTGGTATCACTGTTACCAATGTTACCAGTGTTACCAGTGATACATGTTCACTGGTAACATGTGTCTGTATATTCATGAAAAAATCTAATCTAGCAGCTTTTTTACAAAGTAAAAATCTACTTTATTATCAATTGATCACATTTGTTAGACACACAAGGAATGAAAATGACTTTTCTCACAACAAAGTTAGTGACTAGCAGCAACCTGAGGAGGGCAGCACTGAGACAGAACGAAACTAATTCACACAAAAATGACATTTAGACAATTTATCAGCTAAAAGTTACACTTTGAGTTATAGAATCCAGAGAATTTCATACAGATCCTGTTATCGTTCAGTCAATGATTATAACATAATTACAGCAGGAAAACATGAAACATTTGAATTATTGTAACGTTTTGTTCAGATTTAATCAGATTTTTGTGGTTTTCTTTGATTGGGTCAACATGCAGCCTGCAGACACTCTGAGTTCAGGGAACAGCAGAGAAAAGTTTCACCAAATATGAATTTATTTCATGTGTTTTTAATCAGCAGATGGAGAGAAAAACAAGAACATTAGAGATTAGACTGGTTCTGATAATGAATCTCTGACTAAACGAACATTTAGGTGATTTAACCTCTGAACACTGTAAAAACCAGCTTATGGGATTTTCCTGCTTTTCATTTATTTACTTCTTTGTGCAAACAAAACTCATACAAGTAAAGCTTCCTGTAGCCTGTCTGGTTATTTTACATTTCTGACTGAAATTAGTTCAAATAAAGATTTTTAAAACTCATTGTATTTTAACCGAGTTGAACTGTGTTTGAAAGAAACAACAGGAAACATTATTTCGCCTGTAAAGTGGCCTAAACAAAGCCCAGACACATTTAACTTCCTGCTTTTAGGAAGTTTGTCTGAAATGGTTCTGATTTTAAACCCGAATGAATCATTAAGTAAAACCGAGCTGAGAAAAGATGGTTGGTTGAGTTTTATTTTATGGCTAAATTTTGTTATTTTCAATTTAAAAATTTAATAAATATTCAGGCTTTTATAAAATGTGGGAACAAATGCTGTTCTGTCTGATCATAGATCATTTACTCTGGAAATAAGTCAGATTTTAATAAAAATGTCACATTTAATTTTCTCATGACGCAGCAGAACCTCGAGGTTGAGTCACATCCGGGTCCAAATTATGCAATCATAGAAAAATTAGAGTCTGAACTCAGCAGACTAAAATCTCATCATATAAGAAGAATTTTGTGCAAAATATATTAGCAAGCATGTTTTGTATAGGCCACAGGTCTATTCTATCATGATCAATGAAGCATAATAACAACTACAGCAGCTGCTGATTATATCAGTCTTCATATTAACGGCCATCTTATCGCTGATTATTGTACCAAAGTATTTGTATTTTGTAGTAAACTGCATCTCTGTGCTCATGATAAACTCTGGGATGCACATATTAAATCCTTGGTTCCTAATGAACGACGCGTAGCATCAAGCTGGATAGCATCCAGTTGCATTGTGGGAAATGAAGGAGTCTGAGAAACGCTGGCAGTTGGGAGATTCAGCTAAACTTGGGAATACAGAGTGTGTGTGGCGTCCATGTTGTGTGTGTTGAGTCTCTACTGGTCTCTGCTTGAGCTGCTGCCCTGGTTCTGATCCGCTGTTTCCTCATCCCGCCTGGACCAGAACCAGGCGGTCAGAAGATGCTGATCCAGCATCAAACAAGGTGATACTGAAACATTAACCAGTATTGATCATCCGTTGCCAGTAAGGATCAATAAACTGCGTCACATTGGACTCGTTCAACCTGGACCTTTGCTGCCAATATTGATCATCCGTTGCCAGTAAGGATCAATAAACTGCGTCACGTTGGACTCGTTCAACCTGGATCTTTGCTCCCAGAGATCCAAAGCT